>JAPWTK010000980.1:0-110262 GCA_029963805.1 Aromia moschata
CACAACTAACTACTCCTAGCAACCACACCAGTATTTATAATATTTACATCTTCTAGAAAATTCGTTTGACATCTAGAATATTTAATATGACATTCCATACAATTCTTTACTAACAGCTAGTGTATAAACTAAATTGACTTAATATATAAACTATAAAACTTAATAAATGTCAGCTGTCACAAATGTCACTTTTACAAATGTCACACTATATTATTATCACTCATTGTACTCACACCTCACACCTATGTATGTTAATTCAAACAAATTAAATTGTAATTACAATCATTAAACATATTTTACCAGTATTCAATAATTATATAAAATTTCGGCTAGCAGAATTTACCCGTTATGCACGAGGCATGACCATGAAACGACGTCAATGGACGGTATTGAGAATGCTACATCCTTTATTGCACTGCGCTATTTTTTTTATAGCACGCTCTTCTCTTTACGTGCCTGTGATTATGTATGTACGCCGTGTTTTATTTCATTGGCGAATTTATGCGCTACTTTTAGCTGTAAGCCTGTCCCAAATTCGACGGTGACCATTGAGGGCTCGGAAACTATAACGCGAAAAAGATACGAAAAAAGTTTAAATTGTAACAAAGTTGGGCAATTTGGTGTTTAATCAATTGCCGTTTAAAAATTGCGGAAATTCTGATAACTTCCAGATATATCCGGAAAAAAACGAAATTTTTTCTATTTCTTCCTGACTTTCTTTGAGGAGATTTTCTGAAACAAATTGCACTTCTTCATTGCCATTTTTTCTTGTTTAAAAAATCAAAGTTACTTGTTCTTCGTCAACGACGTCCGACGTTTCGATATTTGGACCCATAATCAACTACATTTTTTAAACACGGACCTGGATGTTTTCAGATTTGGAAAGAGCTCGTCATTATAAAAATAGTTATACATGATACTTAGGGTAGTAAGTTATTGAACATTGCGACGTAAAATCGCATTACCAAGTTTATATCTGCTTTATAGTAAAAAATTGTTTCGAGAACACAAGAATCAATGATATATGTACGTACTCGTATACAGTGGAGTGGAAGTATGAAAAAATATATATGTTGCCTAAATAGATCTAAAATGTTCTGATTTCAAAAGAAAAGTTTCAAACGAAATTTGTAAAAAAAATACGTGTCCCAATAGGTTTTGGAAACTGCTTGCAAAATGTTTTGCTATTATAGCCCTCTACTTAGGGCTAGTAATCACCTCCTAAAATATGATGTGGGTCCCATTCTTCTTTACAAATATGAGAGAATTTCAAATTCCACCAGCCGCCATGGGAAAAAAACATAATTTCGTACACAATTTGCTCCATGAGTATAAAATAATTTTGCCATATTTTTGGCCATAGCTTTTCTTCATAATGAAGTAAATTTACCAAACCAAAATCGTATTAATAATGCTAAGTATGAAATGTACAGAGCCAAAAAAAACACCACTTTTTGTAAATTTGTTTACTTGTACTGAATACCCTATACAATGTTTTGAAATAAAATTTTGTACAAAAGAATTTGAGACATAACTGAATCGAAATTACTATTCATTTAAAAAAAATGCATAATGGTCAAACCCAGTTTTGACTGACCAAATTTTAAAATTATTTATTTGGTTAAAAAGAACTTTTGGAGTACTATGTTATCAAAAAACAATGTTTTGAAAATTAGTCAATCTATTCCAAAATAACGGGGTGGTTCAATTTTAAAGGGCACACTCTGTAGGTGATAGAAATTTGTCAGGTCATAAAGTTCATATATTTCATAATGACTACAAATAACATAAAGCCCATAAAGGTAATATCTAAATCCAACACCTAAAAATACAAACGAATGTGTTTAGAAATTTAGCCTGATTAAATATAGAAAATTATTGATGTGAAAGTAGTGACTTTTAGATTTGTTTAGGCAGCTGTTTTTAGTTTTGTATTTCCCGATTATTGCAAGGAGGATCACCGCCCTGATGCCACCATAACTGCCGCATAATATTTAATGATCGTCTTTAAACTGCTGGAGACTGTTATTACTTATCACTTGTATAATATTAACTTGTTATATCTTTTCCTTCATATAATATGGGGCCGAGAATTTTATTCCTGCATGCCGACCCATCCGTTAAAATAAATTATCCCATGGTGGTCTGACCATTTGAACCACTGGTTAAAAATACCATTCATTCACTGGAAATCATAGTTTTTCTTTAAATTGTAATAAATAGGTACCTACGTAATATATCGCGCTTTTACATGTTTGAAAACATTTTTTATAGTTTATGATTAGGTACATACAAGCAAAAAATAACTATAACTTTACCTAACAAACGCCAACCAAGTCGACAAACGTATTGTCTGATAAAAAAAGTTAAATGAAAAAGTGTCTGATTTGTAATTTTAATATAATCACATAATTTAAGTGGCATCTTTGTTTGTTTTTAGAATGACAAGCTCTTCCGAACACTGAAATAAAACAACCAGGTCTGCATTTAAAAAAAAACATTGATGATGGGCCCGAAAAATCGAAACGTTGGGCTCAAGAACTGATTGTGCTATTTTGTAGAAAATAAAAAATTGGCAACAAGGAACTGTAATTCATTTTAAAAAATCTCCCCAAATAAAGGCAGGAAATAAAAACCATTTTTCAAAACTTCCCCTTTTTTCCGCATATCTTCGGAAGTGTTTGAAATTTTCTCGATTTTTAAATGGCATTTAGTTAAGTACAAAATTGCCCAACTTTGCCACAATGTAATTTTTTTCGTATCTCTTGTATTTTCCAAGATCCCCATGGTCACCTTTGAATTTGGGACACGCTGTATATGCAGTTAACTTTGTGAGTACTTATGCTTTTAACCAGGTTCTATTTGAAATTAGGAAAGCTCTTGAGAGAAGCAAAATTAAAGCGGTAAGTTTTTAATTACGTAAAGCACATTAGTAACGAAATTTTCTCTCATTAGCATAATTTCCTACTAAATATTAAAGTTTGCACCATAAGTTTGCACTAAAAATATGGGATAATCTATTAATTAACATTTTCTTCTAGGATAAGCCCGCAATAACAAAACGTGTTCTGATATTAGGCTGGCTTCTTCAGTGTTAATTTTGTTCTTTCCCTAATTAACTGCCATATTTAAGCAAGCAACATCCGGTGGGTTTCATTTAGTTTTTAATTCAGTTTATCTGGTAGGTACAGAGCTAGCTAATCCGGTGAATAGTAGTGAGCGAATGGCATAAGTTTGCAAACAGGAAGCAAGAAACTAAAACTGCATTTACCATTTACTGTTATTATCTTAGTTCGAGATAAACGTTAACTACACTTTGCCTCCCAAATGGTTCACCACGCTCACACTTAATAGAGGAATTTACGATACGGTTTAATAGAGCCTCGCATGCAAGTTATAGATTTAATAAAAGTGGAATACAGTGAAGTCAAAAGCTTAAAAAAAACGCTGCCCTAAGGAATCACTACTTCGACAGCAATATATCCACATTTAATTAATATAATTTGCTAAAAACTGTTCGCTAGGTTATATTCTTAGTGTGATATTAGGTTATTAAGATATACCACGTGGATGTAAAAGTAATAAAGAGTACAATTAAAAAATATTGCACAGTCGTATGTATTTTAATGTACCTACAATACCGCTTATTTGGAATATTGCGTTTCATACTGTAACGTTTTATTTTATTTCGGGTTCGTGAGGTGTGAAAAATTAAACTCGCACTTTAAACTAACACTATTTATTTAATGAATACAACTACGGACTAAACACTACGTAACTACACTAATGTATTTTTATACAATTTATATTAGAGCGTTGTACGAAAACCGCGCCGATATTCAAATAGAGACTGGAGACCCCTGGCCGAGTCCCCGGTTATTTATTCAAAGCGAGCGGCCTTCTCGATGCGACCCTCTCGAACAGTGGAGACTACACCAGCGCGATCCAGAGCCCGCTTGCTCGATGCTTCTCGAATATCATCGAGGCTGCATCGCGGTGCCGTATCGTTAAATAATACCTGTGCCGCTGCACGGCCGACCGGCCGGCGACGCACACTGCTGGTGCTTTCGCCACAATACTTTTTATTTTTTACATAAAAAGTGTGACAAATTGTTTTATTGTTTATTGTATATATTTTATTTAATGGTTGGGTTAAATATTTTAATAAACTTCAGATCTTATTTTCAAATAATATTTTTTGAGAAATAACATTCTTCGTAAACGACTGAATATATTTTGTAAATATTTTTCGTGAGATTTTTTACCTCTCCTCCTTTTTTTAAATCTTTGGCATTTTTGACCTTTGACATTTATGAACGTTTTTATCTTTCTGAAAATGTTGTCATTTTTTAATCCATTTTCGTTTTTTGACATGTTTTACCTTCTGAACTTTTTTCACAGCATTAATTTTTTTCCTTTTTCTTTTGTTTTATTTGACCTCTGCCATCTTTGGTATTCTTTTTACTTTTTTTTATGATTATTCTTTAATATCTCACCTCATTACCTTCTTTGACCTCCGACTTTTTAATACCATTCGACCTCTTTAGTTTTTTAGACCTATGTAAAGCAAGTATAAGTTTTTGACCTCTCTGACCTCTTTGACTTTTCTATAATTTTCACCTTAGCCTCCTTGCTTCTTGACCTCTTTGATGACCTTCTTGATTTATTCTATATTTGTGACCTCATTGACGTTTACTAATTGGCCTCCTTATCATCCCTGACGTAATTATCCAACTTAACCTCCTACTCCACCTTGACATCCTTTTGTGATCTTAAATTTCTCAATATTCCTGCCCTCATTAACCTCATTATATTCCCCTTGCTATTATTTGTTTTGCTGTTTTTGTCCCCCATATTCATCTTTTATCCTCCATAACCTCTTTTTGCTCTTCTCCACCTCCATTTGCTCTCCTTGTCCTCTTAACCCCTTTTTTCTCTTCTTTTCCTTTTGTCCTCCCTTCGCCCTTGTTCTCCTGAACCGCCATTGGTTCTCCTTGCCGTATTCACATTATCCTCCTTAACTTTCTCTTGATCTCGTTTTTCATAACCCCATTTGTTCGCCTTTAACCTCCTTTTGTGCCTCTTAACCCCATTGTCTTTCTTAACCGCCTTGTCCTCTTTAAACTCCGTTTGTCCTCCAGTCATCCTTCATTTGTATTCCTTTTGTCTTCCCTTCGTCCTCTTTTTTTCCTCCTTTTTTTCTGCTTCTGTCCTCACTTTATCCTCTATGTGTCCTCCTTTTGTCCTCCAACTGCCCATCTCCTCATTAACCTCCTTTTATTCTCCTTAACCTCCTTGTCCTCTCGACCTCCTTTTGTCCTCCTTAACTTACTTGTCTTTGTTATCTTCTTCAACCTCATTTTCATTACCGTGCTTGCCCTTGTTTATCCACGAGATCCGTGTCCTTACTGACCCTCGTGACTTCCATTTGTCCTCCTTTCCCTCATTAACTTCCTGATGGACCAGGTCACCTTTTGTCATTCAACACTTCATTCTCCTTGTACTTCTTGATGTGTACCATTTAGGCCTTCTTGATTTTGCCCTTCTTGTTCTTTCGACCTTCTTGTCATATTAAACCCTTTGCCCTCCTTTATTTTCGTTGACATACTTCTCCCCATTGATCTCTTTGACTTCAATTTATTTTCCCTCTTTCCCCTCCTTAACTACTCGTTCCTCTTGTTCTGTTGGACCAAGTCGCCTTCAATTAATTTATCTTCTTTGACATTTTTGGGTGAACCAATTTGCCTTTTTGACATTCCTGGGCAATTTTTTCAACATATTTGACCTTTTATGGGCCTTTGATTTTCGACCTCCAATACTACCTCAATGAGAAAGTCGAAAAAAGAGTTTTTTTTAGAACTTGTTAATGTTCGCCATTTATATATATTAAAAATTTATATTAAAAAAATTATTTGATCTATTTTAAACACTTACCTCCTTTAAAACAATCAACCCTCCACCCTATTAAGCTAAAAGTCTCTACATTTGTAAACTTTATTATGTTGTACATGTACCTTTAATTTGAAGTGCATATCTTGCTTAATTTGGAAAGGAAAAAAGGTATATTACCCCTTAACCAATTAAATTCAAAATCGAGACCTTGTCACGGTGCATCATAAGTGTTCCTAATTTGGAGCTGATATCTTAATGCGTTCTCGAGTTATCGTGTACACAAAAGAGGTTAACAGAAAGACAGACATACCGACAGAACTTAACTTAGAATCTCGTTCCTCATTTCTAAACTAGAAATGGGGAAGTAAAATGAAAATCAGTTTCCTTAAAGATATCATAATCCTACTATTTGTTAAAATAAAATACAAACACAACACTATTATATTTCTGCCATTATATTATAAAGCAGCATTTATGTAGTATTATCACACCAACGTGTCACTTGCAAACTATTGAACCATAAGCCAGTTAAAAATAACAAGGTAATCTCGGGAAATACAGCTAATTCGATCATATATTTGCAGTGTTATATTAATATTTAAGCGCTTAAAATAGAAAGATCCATAAACTGTAACAAAAAATTTGTAATTCGTCAAGTATGTAATTTCTGGGGTTAACACATAGATTTCTCGAGATTCAAACAATTTTAATTTTGTCCCATTTTCTTGTATATGCAAATCATATACAAGACATACTGTCAAAATTTGGGAAACTGTGACCAAAATTTAAAAATTGGTTAAAAAAATGAAGCTAACGTGTATCAAGTTTAAATGTCGCTTTAATTTAATGGGTCCTGATCTAAAAAATAAATTGGTTTTTGAAAGCATTTTTTGAAGGTCTATGCATATAGGAATTATACACATAAAACTAGAGGTGTTCTATGTGTATTTTCTATGTTAGGCAATAATAACGATGATAAAGGGAGGGTAATTTATAATGAATAACCCTGTACCATGGCGAGATGACGAGATCTAGAACAGATTAGATTTTGAGCTTAATTGGTTGAGAGGTTTAAATGAGGTAATATACTTTTACCTTGACTATTGGTAATTTTTGAAGAGTAACCATAATTAATTAATTATGGTAATTGCAGAGGAAACACAGCTCAAAAAAATCCTACTTTTCAAAAATTCACATTTTATAAATTTTGTGACGTAGTGAACAAGTAAAATAAGCGTAACTGAAGTGAGGTGGATTACAGGGACTGGAAAGGGTTTAAAAGAACGTGCATATCAACCTATCCTGTAAGTTCTTGAATCACCGCTAGAATCATATATCCTCAAATTTTGACATGGAGTTTTTGAGGTTCTGACGGCAGACCCTTCAGCCACAGCGTAGCGACTTCAGGATGTTAAGATCAATCATATAGGCTACATAAATTTTCAATCCGTAAGTCGAGGTCGAATTGGACTCAAATGGTGCTCATCTAAAAAGTGTTACGCTGATTTTGAGACGAGCAGTGTATTCTATTTCTTTAAAAACCAGTAATGACGAGCTCGTAAGCCAACAGATTCTCTCTTACTTTGCTTATATTTTTTTATTGAGGATACGTTATCAGTTGATCCTTCTCGCCATCCTTTTGAATTGAGACGCTAAACATCAATCAGTGGAGATGCGGCGTTTGGTGTGATAAGAACTTCAACAGTTTCACGGATTTATGATCCTCAACATCGCAGCAAGCTCGGCGGCGACAGAGAGAAATCCTTATTTTCTTTGAGCAATATAAAACCAGGAATATATATACTCGTGTTTTAAATCTGATTCGATTTGTACTTTGATGTGTACTGAAAGAAATTACTTCATCTAGGTGTATAGTAAACAGTCCTATGTTTAATGGAAATATGAGAAATACTCTTAATTTGGAAAAAAATAAGGAATTAAAAATTCAGTTAATTCAGATACCTCATTGTTATGTTTTTACTCCATTTTTACTTCAATATCCATATTCAAAATATATCATACGGATCATAAAAGTCAAGGTCTACGTACATGTCATAATTATCATAGAGGTCATTAAGTAATATGATCTTTATGCTTTTAGAGATTTGGTCTAATCGTTTGATGTGGAAGTAGTGATCCTGATGGAAGAAATTTTTCAGAAAAATACATAATCTGGCCATAATATATCTCACACAATTATGTATTAAAGACTGCAATTGTTTTTCAAAGAAGCCAATACGCTTAAGATTACAACATATTTGCATCAAGATTATAAGAACAATGTTAAAAAAAATTTTTTTTTTTTGGCCCTGAAAAGCATGAAACTAGTGTTTTTGTATTAATTTTTGGGTGCTGAATACGAATCATTTATTCATTTTGCCCAAAAATGACGGGAAAAACCCTCTAACCAACCCCTGTATGGGGGGTGAAAAAGGGATAAATGGTTTGTTTGTGCAATTTATTATTTGTGTATTAGTTTGAATAATATAATTTAATATTTATTGAAACAACTTTAATCAACTTTAAATCAGCTTTTTATTGAAATATGTAATTTGGCGTTTTTTTGACAACTTTGTACTGAAATTATTCTCGCAAATGAAATGACTTTTTTAGGTTTATATAAGAGATGCTTAACCAACTATAAAATAAATCCTTAGAAAACTAGGTTTTGTATGAGTTTTGAAAGTGACATCGAGTTTTCTGATAACGGAATTAATACTGATTTTCTTTCAGTGCTTAATTATTTCTAATTCAAACAAGTTTCGTTTATATTTCAGTATAAAAAATTTTAGTTAATAATAAAACTAGTATACAAATAATAAATTGCACGAACAAACCATTTATCCCTTTTTCACCCCATACAGAAGTTCGTTGAGAGGGCGTTCCCGTCATTTTTGGACAAAATGAATAAATGATTCGTATTCAGTACCCAAAAATTAGTATAAAAATGCTAATTTCATACTTTTGTCTTGAGGGGCCAGAAAAGCCATTTTTTAACATTGTTCTTTAGAAATTAACTTACTGCTACCACAAAAGTTTAATGGAAGAGGAATTAATAAAGATTAATATAAATATTAATATTACTAAAAAAGCCGAGAATAATGTTGGTGAGGGAATTTGGCAAGATTTAATCAATTTTTAAAGATCGTTTTACACACGTATCGCAGGACAAACGTTTTCTGTTTTCAATCTACATTTTCTGATATTTTCATCACAAACTCGATATAACGCAATTTTTTGTTTCAAATGTCAAATTTGACATGTAATCAATATAGCGCTCTATCATTTGGGTAAAATAACATACTCAAAAATCTTTTGTGGTCACACTGTATCTATATACGGTCATATCCTATACATACACATCCTAATCTATGTTAGGATCTAACTTTTACACAATTTTTTTACTGTAACGCCAGAAGAAAAGATTAAAAATGTTCCGTTGTTGGTACTATGTATAACACGTGCATAACGAGATTTTCAGAAAATACTGCGGTTTTAACAGAATTTAATACACGCCCCCTAACTGTGGACGTCATGTGATTATTAGACATAAATAATCGAGAGGCTGTTAATCATTCAATAACAACGCTAATTTACGCTACATCGGCGATGGTGCTGTTAACGAAAATAAACAAAAATTAACCCAGCATACCAGCCATAAAGCATTTTAATTAACTTTGCAGCAAAGCCGTTTGTTATAGCGTTTTAATGTTGGACCATCAACATTTAGTTCGTTATTACAGTTAGTGCTCTATTAAAGTGGGCTATTTCGAGTGCTTTCAAATATTCAATAACAATTAACTCCCGACATTAATGTGTAATAAAAAGTTTTAATTTAGCATCTAATATCGTATTAATAACATTGTTCGTGAAACGTCTATTCTACTTACTATTTCAATTTCTAGGTATTATGATATTAAGGTTGAACACATTTTTCTGTTGACAAAATCCGATATTTTTTTTACATTGTGGAAGAGCCAAATGGAACAAATTCTCTCTGGAGTATCTCATTTACTGTGCATATTTATAAAAAAAAAAACGAGACACGTCAATTTTAGATTTTGAAATGACGTCTTGCAACTCGAAAAATTTCACTCTTAAATTCAACCCCCTTCGAGTGACATTTGCAACCTCCAAATTTTTGGATTAGAAGTAGGGGTTTGTGATACCCCATTTGAAGTGTTCTTTCATTCTCTATTCAAAAATGGTATGGTTTTAAACTTTGGTATTTAAAACAATTAACAGCAAAAATAAATTCTGTTTCTTCTTCATAATACAGGACCATAAAAGTTTTCCAGTGCGCGGAAGTACAGGCCCAGTCTACATCATGCTTTTGGAGTCGTCGAACACGAATCAGACCTCAGGCTCAATCCAGTCAGCAGTAAAAATATTCTTTTTCAATAATCAAATGTGTAGATCTTTTCAGATAACTCGAGAACGGTGGCTCGTTGGCGATCATTGCGCCGGGCTCTAGTGATGTGGGTGCAGCAGGATGGATACTACCAAATCAATGTCCGGCGGCAGTACCTCGACTAGATGTCGATTTATAATAGGGTTGCTAGAATGGTTGCCATCATGATCACCAAATTGTACGCCATTAGACTTCTTCTTATGGGTATAAGGAAAATTGATGATATACAAAAACTAAACCACGAGATCTAGCTAACTTAAGAAAAATACCGCTTGCGGTTATGTTGGTCCCCTCAAATATTAATTAACTTATTTATTAAGATATTTTCATTTGCTATTGCTGATGCTGCCATGACGCTCCAGGGATGCATTTTGAAGATCTACATTTAGCTTTATTTGTTTTTTTTTTAATATTACCTATTACGATACCAAGAACTATACGGTATTAGTTGTTAGTTTGTTGTAGCTAATTTCGTCATTCAGAGGAATTTATTTAATTTTATTTTAAAATGTTTGCAATAAAGTTTAAAACCATTGCATTTTTGAATAGAGAAATAGAATACCCTCCAAATGAAGTATCACAAACCCCACTTCCAATTTAAAAAATGGTGGTCGCCACTTTCACTCCAAGGGGACTGAATTTAAGGATGAAATTTTTATGTTGAAGGATGCATATTTTTATTGCACGCAATATAAAATTGATGTGTTTCGGTATTTTTATAAATAAGCCCAATAATTGGCTTATTTATGGTGACAATTTATTCTATCTGGCTGTTCTACACTGTATCCACAGAAAAAATGTAATCTACATAAAATAAAAATAAAGTTTTTTGATCGACAAGTCTACTTTCATACGCACAATTGTCTGTCGTTGTCGTGTCGTGAAAAAGTATGCGTGTATTCACACAGTTCGGTCTTCTGCCGCGGTCGTGAATTAAAAAGTTTGGTTGAAGTAGTACGGTTTTCTGAACGACGCGCCACGCCGCATATTGAATGCTGGACATATTTACTTGTTCTTGGCCAACCTCTAAAAAGTTTATAGTGTTACTACGACGGATGCAAGAAGAAGACAAATTCTGTTACTAATTACCGCGGCGATAGCTCAGTGGGTAAAGCGCCAGGTGAGTAGATGGCGATTACTCCAAGCTATTATCCGCGCGGGTTCGAATCCCGCCTGTGGCAATTGGCACCTGTCACAGGGTTTGGTTGTGTGTCCTACGTCTTTTTCAATGTGTATTCTCCCTCTGCACAGTCGTAATGACTCTTAGAGGGATAATGTCAATTTCTGTGGTGTGATTCATTATTATTATTATTATTATTATAATGGTGAGTTCGGAAAGTGTGCTGCCGTCATGTCATTGACGGAAGGACATATGAGAGACCAAAGAGCCAGGAGAAAAAAATGTGTTAATGATGTACATACCTATCGATTGTGTCATTCAAAAAACACCAACAGTCCTAATTGCTCGAGTGCTTGGGCGTACCTTGCCACAACCAGTAGTCTTTCTGCATTTCTTCTCGGTAAACGTGAGGCGATTTGGCCTATATATATATGGTTGTAGGGAAAGATGGTTCTACATCTATTGAAGTTAAAGGTGCAAATTCAAAACAGCTCACACGAACAGAGGACGACACACCAAGCACATTATTTTCACGAATTTTGCACAGTTGTTTGTATCACTAACAGTGTCACTAACATCATTACTAAGTGCCACTAACATAATTGTTGTCATTAACATCAGGACAAAATTATTTTCTTTACATCTACAGAGGACAACGCACGTAGTACTACTATTTCTATGCTTTTAACCGTTGTTTGCAAAACTCGTTCACTAGCTAGTTACTAATATAGGAGTGAAATATCTGAAATCCCAAAATCGTATCAGAACATTAACAACCTCAAAAAATCGTTGTTTCGTCCACTGTCAGCCACAGAAATTTATTGCATATGTTTTGCATAATTTATTCTTTGTTATTTCCCATGATACGTTGATCTGTTTTCTGTAAATATATTTTACGCAATGCATGTATTTAGTAGACAACGGAAAATCGGATACTATATTGTCGGATACTATATTGGAAAATATTGTCGACCACGTTCCACGAAAGGCTACATGCGCAAAACATTATGCACAACTCAAACCAACATTCCTTTTCTCTAACAGTACCATTTATATTCTATGGATATTCGAATCTAAATGTCTTTCACACTCTCGGCGTCTACAAAATATACATATATCGACGATTGTAAGGATTACATAAAATATGTGATCTGTCTATTGTAAAATCGTCGTAATATTCAATCAACTTTTTTAGTCTATTCACAAAAAATGGTAAAGACTGTACCATTACTGCAAAAATCTACACAAAATCAGATATGTGACTACAATACACGAACTCTGAAATAAATACATACACGGTGCAAAATACGTATGTACACGTTTATTATTTAATCACTAACGACACATACACTTATTTTAAAATCGGTGTTCTACCGAATGGATAAATTGCATATAGCCTTTCTCGAACCCGCCACGAGCGAGTCTCAGAGCTTATTATCAGGCACGGTCAGTGGCGTATGTATGCACGGGCATAGATACATGCGTGCATAATTTACAAGGCGTTCAAAAAATACGGTTTATACCTTAATTATAAGTTATAGAGTGCCGACTCTGTCGGTGCCGATAAGGTTTGTACAGTGCCGACTTTGCGTTGTAGCACACTTTCCGTTTACCCCCCGAAATTATGTATTTATGGTTTCACGCTACTACAGCTCAACTCTTTTGTCTACCACGTCAAACTAGGCTTAAACAAATGGGAATTACGCATTTGTCTTAAACATCACTATAACCTCTTATAAATTCCTTGTAATTGTAGTACTTCCAAGACATCTTATCCAGTTTGGTCTTTTTTTATGAGACATAAGCTTTCATATGGGATTTATTGCATTGCATAAAAGCTATCAGTTTTTAGATTTTCCTATCTGAGAATAGGGTATAAAACGTAGTCTTAGTAGTTTCAAAATTAACACTGCACTCAGCTGCAGTTTCACCTTTGTATAGGCGAAATTAGCATTTTACCTTCTCTATCAGATCAATTAGATCATAACACGTCTGTTTAGCCGAGAGTGTCCTATTAGAAAACCTACTATTACACTTTCTTATTATTTTCAATCTTAGTCATTTTTACTACAGTAAGTTTTATGTACATTTGGGCGATTATTTTTTCATTCAGTTTTCAAACTGTTTCGGTCATTGAACTTTATGGTGGCACTTCACTTGGCGTAACGTATTTGTGTTTGTTACTTGTCAACTTTGATATTTTTACGAAAAATCTCTCAAATTGTTGGGAATTCAAAATGTTTACTAAAAAAAATGTTTCTCCAAATTTATGTATGTATGTATGTAAGTATGTATGTATGTATGCATGTATGCAAATATGCCAAATCTAGATGTTCTATTACAACGTTTTGTGTCACTTTTTACTAAATTGACACTAGAATAATAGTAAGCCAAAATATCACGGAGAATGGAATACTGTCATTTTCAACTTTCAACTTTATTTTAAACAGAACAGTTTAATATTCTGTTACGCGTTATGTCTTTTAAAGAAGATAACTTAGTTGGTGGTGTGGTTAATCTTCCGAACTAAAGTGTTTTTTTAGAGTTCGAGATATTTAAATTTTTGTATAGTAGGTAACTTTACTCAGTGAATTTTTTTGAAAACGCAACAAAGATGTCCTTTTGAGAGATTTTTTTGAAAAAAAATTACTTGATTTTATTAGAGGTACCCGAAAGTCACATGACATCGTTCGAGGTTATTTTTCATGATTTTTAATGCACAAGTTATCCCCAAAAATTTAATTTCAAATCATACTTTTTTCCCACATGATACTCACTTTATGGAGAGTGCTTGGCGTAGCGTATTTGTGTTTGAATATCGTTATATTTGTCCAAACATTTGATGTATTCGCAAATATTCCAAACATGCCATCCACACATACAGCAAAACATTCAAACATGCCAGATAATATGTTTGAATATTCAGAACCAGTGAATACAGTGACGGACGTGTTGACAGCGACAGCAGCAATAAGCTTGAACGCTTGAAACTTGAATGCGTCTTCCAAGAACCTGAATGCTTCTTATTACCAATACATGTTAAATCTACATAAGTACAAAGTTACTAAAAGACCAAGACGAACACTGCGCTGGTGGAACCAAGTGTGGAGGGTTACCGCAAATATTCGCTTTATTTGACTTCTTTGATGCGTGATTGAAAACCGACAAGTGGACGAAAACGCGTATTTGCTGTTAGCGGTATTCGCGTTATTTGTACAAATAAATCAAATATGGCGAATAGCTTCTCTACACATCGCCGTTTTTGGGCAAATACTACAAAATATACGAATACGCTACGCCAAGTGAAGTGCCACCATTATAGAAGTTTGGAAATTGAATGTGTATACACTCCACATAAACACTATACGACCTATTATGCGTAACATAATTTGTAATAAGAGTAGTATGTACCTATTTGCCAGATACATACACGTTTTACTTTAGATTTCGTTAAGAGAAATCTTATAGAATTTTCGTTGTCTTGTTGTATATATAGAGCCATACAAAAAAAAACATAATCAAATCTGGCTATGAACGAGAGACATAGAAATATCGTTATGGCGACTTTGATAAGTGGCTGTCACAATTGTAAAACAAATATACTGGGCGCATTCAACCATGCAAGGCGCTAAGATTAGCTGCGAGATTATCGCTATTTAAGCGCCAATACGTTCTCTTTTGAATGGATAGCTGAATCCGTATATTTACCAGAGTCGGTACTTTTTAAATATTTTGTTTCAGTATTACAGTATTTGCTTTGTATAAGTATTTATCGCTCAAGTTGATTGCATCGCTCATTAGTGTTTTTAGGAAAGAAAAGGATGATTATGTTGTTGCTATTGGAAATTGGAGAAACGGACGATTTCGCATTCGGTACATCAGATGCTTTCGCATTAGACGTAATTTCAGAATGTTTTAAAAATAATAAAGCTTATGGCGGCATTAGGTGTTGTCAAAAGAGATTTTTGAAACCTGTTAAAAATACCGCTGCCTCATCTAGCATTAATAAATTTCGCTAGCAAAAAAGGCGACCGCTAAGTGGATCGCAGGTCTAGGGGTCTGCAAAAATTTACTTATCGCTTACCTCAGCGCTAGCCCAGCGCCTGCACGGTTGAATGCGCCCAGTGGCTGTCATATAATGTCATAGCCTTGACAACTAAATAAGGTTATAAATTTAAAGAATAGAAATATGTCTTTTTTTACTCGGCCAGGTTTGTTGTTTTTTTTTTGGATGGCTCATTATATTCTGAGGTCGAACACAACGTCATTGTCGTTGATAGGTGTGCTCTTCAGACCATCTTCTTCGTACTCTTAGAACTGGCGGAGCCGCAATTTCCAATTTAGCGCTATTTCCATCAAAGTGAAGCCTTTCTCCATATTAAATATGCGACCCATTTCAAAGTCATCTAATTGCCAAAAGTGACATCGGCTACGAACCTTGTGCATATAAATGTTATAATAGGAAGCAAATTCTATGCTGCTCAAGTACACTACTCTTTTAATATATGAAAAATAAACTTCTAGGCATGTCGCACTGAAATCATTATTGTATACAGTACTTTCTTTAAATCAAAAATGCACTTTTATTCATCCGCATATACAGGGCGACACATTATTTTTAGCACTAGTATACATATGTGTATCTACATAATATATGTATATTTTTGAGTGCAGGAGATTTTTCTAAATCACAAAACATATGTATATGAGTATACGGTGTTCCTTGTAATATAAAAAGTTGATAATCGTGGCTGACTTTCTTGTGTCTTGAAAATTCTAAATAAATAACATTTAGTACATACCGAGGTGGAAAGTGTTTTATCCATCGGGAGATTATGTAGTCTACCGAGAGGCGAAAAGCCAGATTAACTTCATCCCCATTCAGTTATCCCCATTTTTAACTTTCAACTTACAAAATAGGTGTTTGATATAAAAAAAGAGTCAATCATGATACGTACAACCTCGATAATCCGAATATGCGTTAGCTCGAACCTCCGCTGATTCGAACAACGGGCACTAGATGTCATAATCCGAACAAATATTGATCATCCGAATATCGTAGTGCAGCGTACGTAACAGCCACCGTCAGATGTGGCGGGGTAAACGCCGATGACAGCACTCTCCATAAAGTGAGCATCATATGGGAAAAAAAGTATGATTTGAAATTAAATTTTGGGGATAACTTGTACATTAGAAATCATGAAAAATAACCTCGAACGATGTTACGTGACTTTCGGTACCTCTAATAAAATCAAGTTAGTTATTTTTTTCAAAAAAATCACTCAAAGGACATCTTTGTTGCGTTTTAAAGAAAATTCACTGAGTAAAGTTACCTACTATACAAAACTGTCCAAAAAAATTAAATATCTCGAACTCTCAAAAAAACACTTCTAGTTCACTAGTTCTGAAGATTTACCACACCACTAACTAACATATCTTTAAGAGGCATAACGCGTAACATAATATTAAACTGTTCTGTTTAAAATAAAGTTGAAAGTTGAAAATGACAGTATTCCATTCTCCGTGATATTTTGGTTTACTATTATTCTAGTATCAATTTAGTAAAAAAGTGACACAAAACGTTTTTTATTAATAATAGAACATCTAGATTTTTGTTAATAGAACATCTAGATTTGGCATACTTGCATACATGCATACATACATACATACTTACATACATACATACATAAAGAAACATTTTTTTTTTAGTAAACATTTTGAATTCCCAACAATTTGAGATATTATTCGTAAAAATATCAAATTTGACAAGTAACGTGTCCCCGTTTGAGTAGATCATTTTTCAACAATTTTAAAGCACAAGTTAGTCCCTAAGTTATACTTAAAAAAATCGTTAATAAAAATGTTCCCCATATGGTGCGCACTTTATGAAGGAACCTGTATAGATAATTGGCTGATGATAAATAACTAACTTTTTTTGGTGTCCTTCTTTTGTTTAAGAAATAAAATTGAATGTATGTACTTCTGTTTAATATAAAATACCTATAAATATAACTAATATTAACTAATTTTTGAAAATCGAAGTAATCGAAGTCCAAACTACCCTTTGCAATAATTAGTTCGGATTACCGAGGTTGTATTGCATTTTATTACAAGTGATAGGTGTCACTACAAATCGTCAAATAGCACGATCTTGATGATGGAAACCATGTTAAGTTTAAGTTGTTTAAGGAGAGTTGACATTTGAAATTGTAGAAAGCTCAAGTTTCTCAAAAAAAAAAAAAAAAAAAAAAAAAAGACGTCGGAGTGACTAACGAAATACAATAGTTTTTCAAGAAAAAATATTCAGGAGTTTCTAGAACATCCACTATGGGATTTTCTTTCTCAAAAAAGTAAGAGTTCACATTGATTTTATTTTCTCAAATTTTGACAATTTAATTTGTTTAAGGATGTAGTAGTAAAGATGTGGGCTTGTCTAGGACTGATGTTCATTCAAAGAGCATTTAGACACGTGGAATATTTTTTTCTCGTTCAAACTAAAAGTCCATACTTTATTAAAGTTAAAACAATTCCATAGATTTTTTTGCAATTACTTAGATTTCATAATTTTATAATGTCTAGTTGAGAATATTTGGCGGCCCAACTATTATAAGCCTGAGTATAATAATCATTTTTAAAACCAAATTGACAAAACAGAAAAATAGAAGACATTTGACAAAAAAAAGATTTAAGCTGAAGTCGTTAAATGACAGTGCATTAACTAAATTACAAAGCTTTTGCACAGCCTCGTTTTAGACTGATTGGTCTGAATAACTTGAATGAGTTATTTGCAGGGGAATCAGCGAATCGCTCCAGCTAGATCTCCAGTTCCGGTTAAATACTTTATATTCCGTATGTCTATCGTATCCATAATATCTTATACGATAATTTTATATATGTCAAATATCTCAAAAATTTTGAAAAAAAAATCATCTCAGAAAGTAATATCCAATTTGTTCCTTTCATTGTGAAAGCACTATAAAAAGGCTGAAACAAAAAATAAACATTGGTCTGTTTGTAGTAAAAGTTGTTCAAATGACTATATAGTTTTTTTGACACTGTTGATAGTCTTGCGAAATTAAGAAAGGACACATGTATATCTATACTTCCTTTTTTTGGGAAAATATATGGATTTTTTAATGATGATTAGAGTTCGAAAATCCCGGCTTACCGCATGTAAAACTGCATTTACCTATCCAGTGTTCCCGCATGAGATCGGCGTACGAAAGCGCAGACGTGAGTCCCGGGACATTGGGAAGGATCGGTCATTGGTGTGGATATGCAGGGGTAAGAAATACACGCGTATGCAGGTGTAATTTACAAGGCACTTAAAATACGGTTTATACTTTCATTATCATAGAGTTTTATAGTGTCGAGCCCTGCGGTGTAGCATACATACATTTCCGAATTTAAATTATGATATTTTAAGTTAAACACTTTTATATCTACAATTTTGCCTTTAAAAATATCACAGTATTTCCGAAATATTCAGGTAAAATCTCACCACGCCTTACCTTCAGGAATTCTCTATGATCAGTCTCGAGAGGAGAGTTGGGTCCATTCACCGTCCCTCCGCTGCCAAAATGATTCTCATCGGACCAAAATATATTAGGTATTTTAAATGTCGGCATTCTTTTATACGTAATTCAGGGATCCCATGCTATAAAATTTGAAGGCATTCCGTAGTCAAGCGGAAAATAATCTGACATAAACATGTTTTGCACGTATTTTCTACAGGGAGAGGCAGGAATAACAGCAATTAATTTTATACCAAATTGATATACTGGTACGTGGGTTGTATAGTCCTACTACTTTTAACGTGTAAATGAAACAATTTTTTAACATACATTTGTAATCATCGTTTATCTAAAAAAAAAAAAAAACCGTTGCTATAGAATCACTCCTTCCCATTTTTGCCATAATTAATTAGATTAAATCTCCAAACACATTAGTTTATATTTTTAAAAGTATATAACCTTAATGACATTTATGACATTTATAATCTTCATGACCCATATGAATTTTATTACTGCTGGGACTTTATGACCTCATTAACTTCTTTAACTTATATGGGGATGAAAAAGTCGCCTTTATCATCATTACGACCTATATTAGCTAGATATTAATATTATTAATACTAGCTATACCTATATTAGCTAGATAGCTTTGCGACGTTTATGACCTATGTGCCTCTTATAACCTAGGTCATATAGGGCATAATTATTGTATAGGAAATGTACATAGTAGTAAGATGTATATTGCCATAGGATATTCTTAGTATACGTTTTCACAAGTTTTTAATATTCCTCTTACATTTTATTTTTCTTAACCCTCTTATCTCCTGGAAGGGATGACCGAATAAGGGAATGCATTTTTAGAGCTCTGTCTACTCTGTTTTACTCATTTTAAATACTTATCCCCTCGAATCCCCTCAACTCCCATCTTTGTAGACTGTGTTATGTGTATCAACTTTGGAGTGCATATCTTATATCGTTTGAAAATTACTAGAGACAAAGATAAAGTGTATTAACCCGATTTATCCCCCATGTCATAATCGATTAAGCTCAACGTTAATTTAGAGTTTAGTTAATTTAAGCTCTAATCAGCTCCAGACCTTGTCATAATACGTCAGTCTTTCAAATTTGAAGTTGATATCTTCAAAAGCTCTCGAGTTGTGTACACAGAAGCGGTTAACAGACAGACATTTCAGAACATTTGTCAATATCGAACAGAAACAGGTTTCCTAACATTTTAATATTACCTCAATAGGCATTGAGGCAACAAAAATAAAAAAAAAAAACACCAAGCTCAGATGTAGCGAGAAAGATGTCCTCGTTCTTTGTAAGCAACAAGTTCGAAGTAATTATTTGTATTATTAAAACATGTTAAAAACTACGGCTCCTACAGGTCTATTTTCTGGTTCACACTATATTTTTTGCATTGCATACGGGATACTTCACAAGTAATGGTACAAAGCCGAAAAAAAAAAATGTTATGTTATGCTATTTTAAAGAAGCGCAATATGTATGTGGCTTCTTTAACTAGTGATGTAAAAAAACTCTAACAAATTTAAATTTCTCACCTAAAAAATACTGAATCTCTAATTTCGTATCGTTATTTCAGTACATTTCGATATTAGACGGGAAAAATCAAAAACAAAATAAAATCTTTAATACATTGTATCTTGGTTATTGTCAACAATAAATTGGGCTAACTCTAGTTTCATCACATTACTTTTGACCTCCAAATCTACTGTTGCACCATTATTTATGGACTATCCTGCATCAACAAAATGTTGATTGTAGAAATTTTCCAACTGTTACTATAACGGCACCGTCATCTTCAAACTTTGTTTCTTGGACCTGTCATCTTCAAATTTGGAAATAAACAGGAGATATACCACGCAAGGATGGTGATCTATCTTCAATGTCATCAACTCGATTTGCTTTATATTTGCAAACAAAATGCGAGTTTTTTATGCATTGAGAAGAAAATTACTGGCAACATATTGCCCTTCTTGTTAAACAGCACTACGTTTAGTAATTGATATCACATAATACTCTGTATTTACCTGTAATGGTATAATTATACTAAAGGTAAGTAAAATCAATAATAAAGGTAATTTGTTGTTTGATTATTTCTTTTCTCCTTACCTCATCTTGACTACTTTTTAAAAAAAGACAATGAAAATTAATGTAACAGAGTATGCGACAAATTAAAATTGTATTAAAAATGTGCTATAGAAAACACCCTGTAGCTGATTAAACAAAATTTTCCTTCAATATTTCTTAAAGTTATTTCTTTAATTTTTGGCTGCAGAAGAACAATAGGAAATATGTTATACATGCAGTGTTCGGCTTGTAATGTTCGATTCGAACACTACAAGCCAAAAAGAAAAATTTAATCGATTAATACAACTTTCCAATAAACGAGAGTGGGTCGTGGGTTTCAAATTAATCACACTGTTTACAAATATTTTTTATTCATTGTTGATATTTGGCCGAAACTCGAACAAAACTGCAACTTTACTTCCTTATGCCTAATCCAAAGCTATATCCTCTTTTATGCACGCAGTTTTGTTTGTTTCCCGGAAAAAATGTAGATTTTTCCCGAGAACTACATTTGTATTCATTGAGCATAAAGGCTTATAATATCGTCACAGGGCTTCAAAACAGAATTATTTACAGGAATCGACCATTTTTATCCCCGCATTTACTCTGGCGATAAATTTGCCACTGAACCCAGATAACTATTCAGAATTTTATGGTATCCACATTTCCGTCGGTGACGACTGTAATATTTCGTTTATATTACACGATTTCATAGTTCCGATTGAACAGATAATACGTATGTACATGCCCAATGTACCACAGACAATCTAAAAGAGCAATGACCAGTGCAACCAAATTGAAACAGTTTAACTGTTTTCGGTTCTGCTGTAGTTCTGTTGAATAATGGAGAAAGGAAGGGTAGTGATAAGGGCTGCCACTCGTACATATAGTAGGTGTTGATAAATTGGTTTCCACATTCACAAAAATATACCATTCAAGAAAACCTTATTAAACCTGGTCTTGAACACAAAGATATACGTGAGCCCTAGACCATCCCAATCTGTTGTTTGAAAATGTGAAGGTAAACATGAACAAAATAACCTCAAATGGCACTAAAACTACGATAGATTACAGCGCAAAATCCTTGTTGTATCTACAACCCTTAAGACACCAACTTCAGGTATTTTTTTTTTCAAATGCCCCTCCTTGTTACTGAAAACCTAAAAGTCTTCACATAATTCTATATAGGATACCTACTTGGTATTTAAAAGTACCAATTTAAGGTAAGTAAAAGTGGTTGTAATATGTAAGTTATATTGCAAAGTAACTGACACATTTTTACACACAGCCGCCCCCCCCGCCCCTTTTAATTACATTTATTACATGTATTTGTATACATGTAAATTGTGTTCGTCATTTCTCTCTATAATAAAAGTATTTAACATTTTCAATCATATTTTTTTACAGGTATTACTGCAATATGTATAATACTGCTGTTTACAGTTTTATACACGTGGAACTCCCGTTAGTGATAAAAAATATCATAAACTTTTACAATATCTTGAAAATGACTACTTCTTATTATGTAAAATAGGATATGCTAAAACGTCTATGATATTTTTTTATTTCTAACAGGAGCTTACTATTCCACATGTAAACACTAGTACTACTCGTAGACATATTACAGTAACATTAAAATATTATTGAGTAATAATAATACTGTTATTACATTGAAAAATACAATTGAAAATGTCAAATAGTTTTATACAGAAAAAGTGATTAACAAACTAACTACGTACTTATGGAAAAATTTACCAAATGAAGTTGTGATTTTGTCAAAACTGTTACAGTGACGTATCGTTTTTTTGTTATGCCTAAATTTATAACTAAAGAGGGTGTAAAACCATGTTATTAATTACTTTACAATGTAACTCTCACACTCTATATATGCGTATAACATACAGAATTTTATCGTCGAAATACTTCAAAATAAACAAAAATATGAAAAATAGGTTTTAAAAAATGTAACGCAGTTACACAAACATATTAGTTAATTAAAGTTCGTAAAAAAAAGACATTTATGCAGTACGTTGAAGACATACTTGCCTACCTGTTTCAGTGTTGAAAAAGTGAGAAGTAAATGAAAACAAATTAATTTAGTAGACTCTAAATATTCACACAAGACAGAAGTTCTGACGTGAACATTAGGGTTATGAGTCATGACTGTAATATGAGAATGTTTACGAGTGTATGTAGCTACGAAAAGTAAATTAGGGGAATATAAAAAGGGCGGGTGAAGAGTAAACTACTTAGTTATCTTTATCTTCTGAAGTTATGTATGTATGTATAAAAATAGCCGTATTATCTCCACAGTTAACTCTTACTAAATATATTTTCTTTAACAACTCTGAATGTACGAGGTGTGTAAATTATGTAATGAGAGAGTTTTTTTTATTCGAATAGAATTACAATTTAGTATTGTCTCCTTCAAAATAACTTCCTTGGGAAGGTACACAGCGCTGGAGACGGTTATTACATTCCTCATAGCAGTGCTGGAACTCATATACTGGAATAGCCTTAGGTTACAGCCGTTTGAAAGTTTTTTATGGTCCCAAAATGACGTCCCTTGAGGTGATTTTTTCAATATCGGGAAGAGAAAAAATGTCACAAAGACTCAAGTTAGGCGAATAAGGAGGCTGAGGAGCCACAGAAATGTTTTTACCGCCTAAAAACTCGTTTAATGAAATGGCTGTGTGACAAGAAGCATTGTCGTGATGCAACATCCAGTTGTTCTTAATGTTTGGTCTCACACGCATGACCCTTTTTCGAAGATTTTCAAGAATCTCTCTGTAAAAATGTTGATTTATTGTTTGGCCTGGAGACACAAATTCTTTGTGGACAATTCCCTGGCGATCAAAAATCAAATCAGCATGCATTTGATCTTCGACTTGCACATTCTTGCTTTTTGGGTCTTGGAGGGCTTGAAGTGTGCCATTTCATGCTTTGGCACTTGGTTTCCGGGTCGTACTCAAACACCCAAGTCTCATCACCAGTCTCACCACACCTCAATAAAATAAGGATCATTTTCAATCTATCCCAAAAAGTCATTTTTCTCTCTTTCACACCTCTCCTTTTCAAGACACCTTTCTCTCTTAATTTTTCTCATGTCCAATTCGTTACTCAAAATCTGGTGAAGAGTGATGTGATTCAAATTTAACTATTCGATCATTATTTTCGTCAACCGTCGATCTGAACGCACAAGATTCCGTATTCTATAGACGTTTTCATCGATTCTTGAAGATGAAGGCCTTCCGCTGCGGCCTTCATCTTCAATCGTCTCCTCCCTTCTGCGAATGCCTTAAACCACCGAAAAAACTAGAGTCTTGAAAAAACATAGGCGTGCAAAAGTATCCGTTGCGCTGTGTCCACGTCTGAAGCAAAAACCTGACAGCACACCGTTGCTCAAAATTAATGTCACTCATTTTTAAAACGCACTAGAAAAAAAAAACGGTTTACGAAAACAGTCACAAAGAACAAACAAATGACCACATCAAGTTCAAACTTGTACTGAAGGTGCACTACATGTTAACCTACCGCCCTTCTAAGTTCCGTCTCCTCAGTGTTGCTAGAGCGGGAGCTACATTGGCGGTCTCATTACTTAATTTACGCACCTCGTATTTTCTAATTTTGTTTGATATATTAAATATTATATCAAATTAAATCAAATTGTGTTCAAAATCGGCATAGTCAACTACAGGCATATTTGAATGAAACAAGATTAAAATTTGCAATAGTTGTTTTGAAAATATGACTCATCCAAAACAAAAGTGTTGGAACAGTGAAATGAACTTATTTCTTTATTGAATTTTAGAAGACCTCATGACTACGATTATGATTATGATTATGGATAAATGTGTTAATACCTTAACTTCAGCTGCAAACATCTTATTCCTTACACCCATTGTTCTTATTCGAAACACCCAGAAAGAAATTGTATTTAACGATGGATTTACTTTTATGGCAAATGCAATAAGGATCTACTTTTATGACAAATGCAATAATAGCCAAATGCATTCAGTTAAATCGGGGATTACTGGAAGTCATAAAAATAAAATTTAGCCTTACTATTTACGTTCTGCTGTTCAAATAATTTTCCCAATAAAACAATTTGTTTATCAGACGCATTTATTCATCTATTTTATGAGCTACTTGATGTTCACAAGACATTTTCGGTTGCAAACTAATTTCTAAAACTTACAATTAAAGCCGTTAATATGCGGTGAGGATGAAATTTGGTCCAGCCCCATTTTCGGGGACGCTAAATACAGTGACGCACTTGGTTTTCATGATTTCTAGAATTTTCGCTTCAAAAAATTGCAAAGTAGATCCTGATTCTGGTGATATAAACCTACGAAGTTGTCATAAATCCAGTATTTTATGAGCAACAATCTAAAAAAGTACTAACGAAAATCTTAAAAAAGTGTACATTATATGGAGGTAGTTATAGATAAAGTAAATGAAAAGTATTAAATAACTTAAAGTATTGTATGAAAAAACGATTACGCCGTGAGAATAGACTGGTGGCCATTGAAATTGCAACATCCAGTATAAAGAATAATAACGGCATGACCTTCTGTATTTTGGTTTGTTATGATAGTAGTAGATAATAAGAATATGATTACAATTTGAGTAATTTCCGGCTAATTGTTTCTGAGAAATTCAGGTACATACGAAAGGTTCACATCACCTAAGGAACTATAAAATGGTCTAGGTACTTATTAATATTTTGTGTTAGTTTTGTTGATGCAGTGAGTGAGGACAAGTGCACAAGTTCCACGAAATGCTCCGTCGAAGAGAATGACATCAATACGAGCAAGTTGGTAAATTTAAGAGAGAGGTCGAATTTTAGACCTACGTGAGAGGAGTATGTCATATCAAGATATAGAGGTCCGTATTGGGCGAAATGTAAGCACAGTAATGGGGGTATGGTGGCAGTGGAGTGAAGAACACACTGCTGAGACGACCTTCATCAATTAGCGTTACGGGACTGAACACAAACAGAAACCCAATTAGTTCAACAGTGGACAATGGTTATACAATTTCATTTATCGTTACGGTCAGTCAGATGTCGCTTGTTCGATTTTGGGCTTCCGTCACGACGTCACTTGTTGCCACTTTCGCTGATTGTACAACACCGTCGTCTACATCTCCAATGGTGCCAAGAAAAGCATTTGTGGAGGGAAAAACGGCACAATCTCATTTTCTCTGATGAATCCTGGTTTTGTTTGTACCGGCACGACGATCGGGTCCATATTCGAAGACGCCAAGGAAAACGCGAAAATCATCAGTGCATAATGATGCGACATACAGCTCCAACACAAGGGATTATGGTATGGGGCGCCATTGTTTATAACAACAGGTCACATCTATTCGGATTCAAGGTACCTTAAACAGCCAGAGATACATCGACGAAGGACTACCACCAGTGGACGTACCTTTTCTGTAGGATCACGTAGATGTCATATTTCCACATTATAATGCCAGATTGCCACATGCAAACGAGACATGCAAACGAGACACAGTTTCTGAATGAGCATGCAACGACTTCATTGGCCTTCGCGTTGCCCAGGTTTATCCCCCACAGAAAATATATGGGATGTGATTGGGAGAAAAAAGACTCCAAACATATGCTAGACCAGTAAGTGGTCTGGGTCGGAGGTTTCCTCCGACCAGTAATCCGATCTGTACAATTTATCAAATAAGCTTATAACAGTAATTAGTTTTATTAATATGATACAGTTTAAGTTATGTTACTCAACTCCTTCAGGGTGTTGCATTTTCAATAGCGACCAATATGTTTGCAAATATGTTCACGAATCAACCTGCCAACAGTGTGAGAGCTTGTATTTAAATTAGTAGATTAGGATCAGTACTCATAGTTAGGATCATTAGTGTTTTTTGGCGCGGTAACGGAAATTCGCACATTAGCACGTTTCTACATCCTGCGTGAGTCCGGACTAAGGTATTCACTTACCTTAATTCACATAAACTTGATAAGTAAAAAGTTTGAATACAATATAGAACATTATCTTATAAAATAAAAAAGTAAAAAACCAGTATCGATTTTTATTCTTACAATATTGAATGTAAAGTAATGTAAAGTGTTTATTAAAATTGTTGACTACTGTTAGAGCATACAGCTAATATCATTTCTTAAACATTTCCTCTCTGATGTTACATTTTTTGTAACTTTTTTTTATGACATCCCACATTGTTACGGTTTTATTCTTCGACATCGCAATTTTTTTAAATTTTATTACATCAGGTGTTAAAATGGTTTTATTTTTGTTGCTGTTTAAGAAAAACCGTTTATAAGAAAAACATATGCCGAAATAATATTTTTTTTTAGAAAAAGCCTCAAAAGC
This sequence comes from Aromia moschata, assembly GCA_029963805.1. Taxonomy (NCBI): domain Eukaryota; kingdom Metazoa; phylum Arthropoda; class Insecta; order Coleoptera; family Cerambycidae; genus Aromia; species Aromia moschata. Next base: position 27,397 of record JAPWTK010000980.1, read on the forward strand.
AATATCTGGATAGCTTTCACTGAAAACATCATACCAATTCTCTTGTTTGAGGTATTCCCTGTACGTGTTATGTTTCCAGAATTAAGATGTCTGCTGTATTGATACACGTTAGTATGTTCTTTAATTTTCTAAGTGTTGACAAACAGGAATTGAGAGACACCTAGATTTATTACATGAAAAAAAAAACAGTATCATAGTTGGAAAGGATTTTAATCTAGATTTTTTAAAATCTAGTAGGTACTAATTTAGTAAAGTAACAAAGTAACTTTGAAATACGTAACTAGAATTACATTGTCGTCAAAAACACAGGCCCACAAAAAAAATGGCTGGTTCTGGGATGGAGACTAACTTTTTCTTATATTTTGCCGCTGAATCCGAATTCATCATAAAAAATAGGGGTTCTACAGCTAATTTTGAAGATAACCTCAAAAAACTGTCGAAAATGAAGTGTTTCGGTTGTAAAAGCTTGAGAAGACCAAAAAAATTCCTACAAAAAAGGGTCTGGTTTTGGGATGGAGACTAACTTTTTCTTATGTATTTTATGCCGCTGAATCCGAATTCGTCATAAAAAATAGGGGTTCCGCAGCTAATTTTGAAGATAACCTCAAAAAACTGTCGAAAACGACGTGTTTCGGTTGTAAAAAGCTTGAGAAGACCAAAAAATGCCCACAAAAAAAAGTGCGTGGTTTTGGGATGGAGACTAATTTTTTCTTATGTATTTTATGCAGCTGAATCCGAATTCGTCATAAAAAATAGGTGTTCCGCGGCTAATTTTGAAGATAACCTCAAAAAAACTGTCGAAACGACGTGTTTCGGTTTTAAAAGCTTGAGAAGACCAAAAAAAATGCCCACAAAAAAAGTATCTGGTTCTGGGATGGAGACTAACTTTTTTTTATGTATTTTGTGCCGCTGAATCCGAATTCATCATAAAAAAATAGTTCCGCAGCTAATTCTGAAGATAACCTCAAAAAACTGTCGAAAACGACGTGTTTCGGTGATAAAAGCTTGAGAACAAAAAAATTTTTGCTTCACATCAAAAACATTATTGTAGACAATGGTCCGATACCCACCAGTCCACTGTTTGCTCTGATAAACAAAGACAGTTACGGTTCAGTGAACCGTGGCAACAAATTTAGTATAAATAGTGCAAGTGTGTAGGCTAGAATTTAGTTTTAATCTTCTGCTGAAGATGCCAACTTGGTTGGCGAAACGCGCGCCGAGAAAAGTGTAGTAGTTCGGTGTTTCGTGGAAAACGCCGTTTTTTTTTAAAAATACGTAGAAACAAAGTGTTTTTGATGTGAAGCAAATATTTTTTTTTGTCTTCTCAAGCTTTTACCACCGAAACACGTCGTTTTCGACAGTTTTTTGAGCTTACCTTCAAAATTTTCTGCGGAACCCCTATTTTTTGTGACGAATTCGGATTCACAAAATACATAAAAAAAGTTAATCTCCATCCCAGAACCAGACACTTTTTTTTGTGGACCTGTGTAATTTTCTTATAAATTATAGTAATCTGTTTATAGTGTATCCATATATAGACATTCATAGATGTTCAAAAATATAAATAAAAAAAATGAAAATCGCCATTTGGAGGTCTATATATCACAATCAAGATAATTTTGTAAAACAGTAACCCTAATGGAGCAATATTAGTACCACTTCACAAAAAGTACTAACATCATATTGAATTTAAAATATTACAAATTTATCGGCACCCCACCACAGATCAGTGTTGATTTGCAAAATGCACCACATAAACTAAAATCTTTTAGTTTGATTTCATTTAATATTTGATCTCATTTTATCGGTGCTCAAAAACTAGAAGAAAATCACAATATGTATTATTAAAAAATATTATCCAATAACAATATTTTATTACCTTTGCACTGAATATTTTTGTAAAAAAAAAATAATATGATGACTCCTATCGCTATTGTGACATGGTGGAGATTTAGTTATCAAATTTGTAGTAATTTTATATACATCCACTGGGGGATTCGAGTTAACACTTTACAGTCAGACGATCTAAATCACCCACTCTAAGGGATAACTGAGAAAGCCGCGGTTATTATTGAAAATTAGCCGTCGGTTTTTATTGTAGCACATTAAAGAAATATAATCTTGATATCAGGATATATGGGATAATCACACGATAGCTCACTATTGCTGGACGTTAACGAGAGACGAAATGAATGCAAAACAAAAGGAAGAGGATGTGCAAATTACTTGAATAAAGAAGAGAGCGTAAAAAACGACGAACATATATTTGAATGTCAGATCCTTTAGTGTCTTGATAAAGCTTTCGTTGTAACTTTCAATAACATCTTAAACACTTTTTCAAGAATTTTGACAGCTTGTTGATAGCTGCAATTATGTCAAATCTTAATTTTGACATAAGATTAGTGATCAGCAACCCCGAAAATCTCAAGAATTGAATTATAAAATTTTTGTTGAAAATTGTTCCCAGGTGGTTAAAAGGGGTTGTAGGAAAAAAATTACGTCAAGAAAATATTATGAAATACGTACATAGGAATAGTGGGATCTGCACTCCAGGACAGAATATTTTTTTATACACTTGTGTTATTTGTCAAGAAGCGTGACATGCTTGGTACACTCAACATCCACATATCCGAACTCCAAATTTCCGAACTCACGATATTTCCGAACTTTTTCTCACGATATTTCCGAACTTGTACTTCCACATAACCGAACTTGTCGCTGATTGGTTGACGACAAAAAACCGCGAAATTTGAAATGAGAAAAAAAATGTTTTTTTTTCTCTGATTATTGACCTCACACGTTAAGTGTATTAGCCACGAATTATATTATTGGTTTAAGGAAGGATATAAAATAACAAGGGAATAGACAAGGCCACCCGCTTTCTCGCCCAGGGGTCTGTCAGGGCATTGTAGTTTTCTAGACATACAACACTTGACCACGGGTAAGATAGGTTTAGAACAAACAGAAGGGTAAATACAAAGGTTGTGATAAATTTGAGGAAGATTAGGTACATTATTAAATATCTATTTTGATTGCCTTGAAAAAGTTTACGATGTGTTGCATAATATCTTCATCACCTATACTGAGTATATACGGGAGCCATATCGGAGAGTTAAAACCTCTTTCATGTAGATAACATAAAAGTGTATCTGTACTCTGTTTAGTTAACGGACAGTTAAAGATGTAGTGATAGATGTTTCCAGTTTCGCTACATATACAATTAGAATTATCTCGTACGCCGATTTTATGTAGGTGGAAGGAAATCTTCCGTGATTCAGTTTTATTCGCATAACTGTTGAGATAGTTTTCCTACTGAGCTTGCTGTTATTATACCAGTGTGTATTCGGAATATTAGGATGGATCGTGTGATGAAATGTATTTGATATATCGCCATGGCGTTGCCACTGTTCTTTCCATTTCTCCTTTTGACGATTTTTTAAAAAAGGCTATAAAGTCAGTTATAACAAGATGTGGTATATGTGAGCTGTTATGTGTATTTGCTTTCTTTGCAATTTGGTCGACTTTAATATTTTCTGGAATATTGGCATGTGCTTTTATCCATAAAAATTGTATGTTTTGATGTTTGTACAGATGTTTAATAATTTTATATATAAATAAATTAGGGGGTAAAGGTAGTGTTTCTCACTAAAATTGTCAAGAGCTTTGAGGACCGATTGAGAATCTGAGCAAATCAGTACATTTTCGAGTTTATTCGAAATGGCCCATTCAATGGAGAATAATATGGCTGCTGCTTCAGCAGTAAAAATGCTTAGGTGCTTATTCAGCGTAAATGAATATTTGTAGTTGTAAGATGGGACATAAAAGGCACCACTTAATTTATTTTCTAATTTGGAACCATCTGTGAAGATTTTTGTGATGTTTTGTGGATATTTTGAAGAATATTCACAGAAAATGTTGTGAACAGAAGTAAACTCAGGATATTGAGGAAACGAAATATTAGGAGTATACAATAGGGCATTATACTCCAATTCGAATATACAATTTTCCTCAGTTTGCTCTATTGTTAAAATGTTTTGTTCCAGGCATTGTTCGTAAGCTTGAGTTAATGGGGAGAATTCTTTTTGCCCAATATGAGTGGGTTAAGTTTTTGATAAAAAGGTTATGTATTTTTTTCATCAAGAAGGAATTTTTGTATGTAAGAGTTAAGATGTATTTTGAAGCTAGAAATTCTCGACGGCACCATAGAGGTTGCTCTATGGCTTCTACTAGAACAGCTTGATTGGGTGATGATTTCATTACTCCTAAGCATATTTTGACAGCCTTGAATTGAATTCTGTCGATTTTCTGCCAATGCGTGTTACAAGTAGATCCATATAAAATGACACCATAATCTATTATAGATCTTATGAAAGACTTATAAAAAAGTAGTGCTAAGACTTGCACCCCAAGAAGAGGCACAGATTTGTTTTAGTAAGTTAATACCCTTTTCGGCTCGATTAACTACATGTTGTATTTGCTCCTTCCACAGTAGTTTTGTATCTAAAAATATGCCTAAATATTTAACTGTTTTACTAACAGTAACGTTCAGCCCATTTAAAATTATATTTTGTTGTTGCTCGATTCGTTTCGAGTGAAAAATAAGACTGTAGACTTGCTAGCTGATATTGTAAAGCCGCAATTGAAACACCATTCATTTAGACAATAAGCTATATGCTTGAGTGTTATAATACTTTGCTTGTGGCTATCTTCTGCAGCATATATGACAATATCATCCGCATACTGTATGCAGCTTATATTGTTCGACCAATAATCATGGAGGTCGCAAGTATATAAATTGAAGAGTAATGGACTTAACACTGAGCCCTGCGGCAAGTCCTGTGATGTAACTCTGTGGCTAGTTATACAATTATTATTATATCTAATTGAAATCTCTCTGTACATAAACATGCTGATAATTGTTTTTACTGCAAAATCAGGAAAATTTAGTGATTGCATTTTTTTAGCTAGTACTTCTAAGTCAACATGTTCATAAGCATTTTTTATATCTACGAAAAGAGCTCCAGTGCATTTGTTGTCGGTGAGGGCTAATTGTATATCAGTTACTAGGTGTACCATAGCATCAGTAGTACCAAATCCTGGTCTAAAACCATATTGGTTTGGCGGAAGTTTATTATTGTGTAAGAGCCAATATTCTACTCTAAATTTGATCATTCTTTCAAAGGTTTTAGTAAGACATGACATAAGTGTGATAGGTCTATAAGATTCTGTGAGGGGCGGGGTCTTTGCCATTCTTTTTGAAAAGAATTACTGTGCTTTTCCTTAGACATTTTGGTATGCTGGAATTAATCCACATGTCATTAAAAAATATTCAGCAAGAAGGTTTTAGCATAATATCCCATGTGAACCAACATTGGGTAACATATATTATCAGGTCCAGGGGACGTATTGGAGTGTTTTTTTAATGGCATTATCTAATTCTTTGAGGTTAAATCTTTTGAGAGAAATGTATTGTGATGTTCGTTACTATCTAAAACAATATTTTTAGTTACACTAGGAGGGGTTAAACTGATAAAAACTTTCTCAACTGTCTCTTCGGTTATTGTGGGTGGGCTTGTTTTTATGTTCTTTAATTGTTTAACTTTTTTCCAAATTTGAGTCATTGGGGTGTTCTTATTAAGATTTTGACAAGTGTTTTTCCAATAGTTCTTTGCTTTGATTTTAAAAAATCGTTTTGTTTGAGCCATGATTTTTTTGCACTCAATAAAATTTACCTCATTAGATAATTGTTTGTAATTATCTAGTGCCTGTTTTCTTGCCTCAATCATTAAGCTACATTCATTGTCCCACCATATGGGATTTTGACGTTTTTTTGGAATAAGTGGCCTGTTTTCTTTGATTGAAGTTGCGGCTGCGCTATTTAAACATTGATGAAGTAAAGGGTTTTTTCTTCTATATTTTCAAATACGGGGGCTGTACGAAGTAACTTTCTAAAACATTTTCAAATATTTCCCAATTAGCAGTATCTAGACGCCATTTTCTAGTTGGATAGATGACAGACGTGGTATTAGTTGTAACTATATTGAAATTCATAATTATTGGGAAATGATCAGAGCCTAAAGTATCGAATGGATGTTCCAGTCAAAATAAGGACTTATGTTCGCCGAAGACATACTTATATCAACACATGATTTATTTCCTCCGGGTGGCATTAATCTAGTAGACAATCCATTATTCAAAACAACTAGATTAGTGCAGCTGATCGCATCTGCCAATTTATGCCCCTCGTTATTAGAAATTGTTGAACCCCATAAACCATGGTGGGCATTGAAATCGCCACCAATAATATAATTTGAATATAATGAAAAAAGACTCGTCCACTCATTGGTGGTTACACTTAAAGTAGGTGGTCTATATATTGATAAAAAATAGTACCAGTTACCATTGATCAAAATTTTTGCTCCACAACACTCAGCTTGAATATAATTTTGACTTACATCTAAGGTGTGATAAATAAAATTTGAGGCGATAAGTATCGCCACCCCACCTTACCATTGGGTCTATCCTTTACGACAACGTTATAACCTTGAAAAGAAAATATTTAGTTCAGGTTTTAACCATGTTTCGGAAATTAGGCAATATCAATTTTTTCTGTTGATAAGAATTCTGAAAAACTGTGTTTGTTCGATATAATTGATCTTGAATTCCATTGTACTATTTTTATTGATTTTTTTGTGTATATTGAGCCATTATTTATCCAGCGATAATTTATTAATATATTTAAAAAGAGACGATTTTATATATTTTTCTAGATCATTTACATCAATCACTTCTTTACTTAAAATATGTTGTATTATATCTTTGGTGTAATTAGCTAAATTTTCTAATAGTTTTTCTTTGTACAACATGAATTCATCTCGATAAGGGTTAGGTAATATTAGGTATTACTAGCATTTGATGCAGTTCTGCTTCTTGTGGAATAATTTTCATCAATAGTGTCGTCGGCTTTCCGTTTTTTAGAATATTCTGTAGGCGGATTATTGGTTATTCTAGGGGTAGCTCGTCTAGGTTTGTAATTAGGTTCACTGAAGTCTGTAAAGGGGAAACTCCTTAATGTCGTCCAATATTTGGTATATATTTTGTGTTACGACATTAGAATAGCTGTAATTATTCTGCATTTGTTTAGCTTCATTGAATGCTATATTGAATTTGGCTATAGTTTCCTTGATTTTTTTGCTGTATATATTCCCTACATGTTTTAGATATTGAGCTATGATCAGGAGCTTTAAAAAAATGCATTTTATTTCACAGTTACTATTTTCTTCGTGTGTTTCACCGCATCTTTTACAACGCTCTTTACCTTTACAGTTTTTGTTGTACATGGCCATATCGTAAGCGTTTTAAACACTGAATAACCGGATACAAAAGGGTTCAACTTCAAACCTAACTTGATTTATTATTATGTACTTGGGAAGATTAGTTCCGAGGAAAAGAAACTGAAATCATTTGTCTAGAATTAAGGTTGAATTGCCTTCTGAATCTATAGTTTTGCACATAAATCGTTAAACTGCAGTTATATTCGTATTTTGTATTTTTTAATTTCGCTTAATAAATATTCCTCGTCAAAATATGTGTCTACTCCCCTGACTATTCCTTTACGTTCAACATAAAATTTTGGAGTGTATGCTACGAAATTGTTTTTTTAATATACATTGATGATTAATGATTTTATTTGCACTTTCATATTTTAAATTCGATTTTATTTTTATTACGGCCTAATTGCTTAATATCATTTACTACCGATCTAATAGTAGGGTCCTGTTTAAAGTAATGACCTATTCTTATCGCGTGTAATTTACCGATGTTTTTGTCTTTTGACTCCACATATACAAAAAACGGGCCGTTATCGACTGGCCGATAACGTATTTACATCGTAATGAATTGAATTTTCTGCAATAGCCTTACTCCTAGAATCAGTCATTGCATTTTCAATCGTGGGTTTAACAGTAGTTCTTCTAACCAAGGTCGCCAATTGCTTGGTGAGGTTTATTTAAGACGTGAGTAGTTTTACATGCAACGGTCTCACCCAGGTCCATGTTGATTATTTCATCATCAGGAGGTTCCCTCCTTCTCCGTACAGACCACTATGCATATTCACATGTACTTATATATAATTAATGACAAGTACTAGTTATAATTAACTAAACAATAATAAAAATATCGAAAAGAAGAACGCCTCGTAAAACATTACCTCTCGTAGTAAGGTTCACGCGCAACAAAAAAAATGTAAACACAATAATGCGATTGTTATCAAACATTTCGAGTGTACAGAATTCAGCAAAGAAATCGCCCTCCCTCACAGCACACTGAGACAGGTTCTACAAGAGTTCTTCTATGTACAAACCAGTGGAAAACACTTATTTCAAATGGCGTATCAAAGTACCGGTGCACTTTTACGTGTCAATCCGTCCACTCCCAATTTTCGTCTTTTTCCAACTTCCGACAAGTAAATTTCTTTTTTCCCAAGAATTTCTGCCACTGATTTACAAATATTGTACATCTTACATAGATCAACATTTTTAACACCATTTTTTGTGTGATTTATCAGATCCAGCTTTTGCTCAAAGGTTAGCCTCTTAGCAGGCTCTTTTCTCTGCAAATAAACAGTACAATAATGTTTGTTTTGTATCACGGTTTTCTTAAAAATACATATTTTCTCATTATTTTTCATTTCAATTTTAAATTATTATAGGTTACGTCAACAAAATGTTCAATAAAACAAACTTTTACTTTGAATTACAAAATAATTACCTGCATCACTCTCTCCTTTGCACCTCACTTTTTTTTTTGTTTAAAAAAACGTTCTTTTATTAACATGTACACACATGTATGTATGTATTACATTTGCATAAAAACCTCGAAAAACAAAAAAAAAGACTAGAGGCAGCCAGAAAAACCCTTTGTCATGCGCCAGCAGTTCGGTAATCCCGTGGTGACGCGAGTTCGAAATGTGGAAGTCTGCGGAACGTAAAAGTTCGGAAATGTGGATGTTGAGTGTAATTACTAATACGCTTGTGTAGTCGCGTCTCGGAGGGAACCGCCGCCATCTCGCGGATTCGCCGCGTCAATAAGTGAGTTGTGAATTTCAAATTTGCCCAATTGAACGTGTTACACATGTGTATTATTTAAGTGATTTTGTGAAAATTAAGTGTTATTTCTTCAAACAAAATGATAATTGAAAGTACTTGTAGCTTTTTACCTGTAAATACAAGTATTTTCCGCAAAAAAAGCTTGACCAAAGGGAAAAAATTGCTTGAAAGTTTTTTCACGTAAGTGACGTGAAAGAAGTGGTTGACAGACGAGTCGAAAATTAGTGGATGTTTAAAGGAAACCCTAGGAGCTCATAGCACTCGAAAGCAGGAAAGTACGTATACTCGGTAGTACAGGTATTTTTTTAATTACAATGTAATTAATAAATAAATAATAATAATATAAAAAGAGGTTAAAATTAATGAATTATGACATGACGTTTGTATTGGAAATTTTAGCAAGATATGTAATGCTGCTATGTTTTTGCAAAAATTGCATGTTTGTAGAATATTGCAAGGAAAATTTGAATACTTGTCTTAACATTTATACAATTTATATATTTCGTGGTTTCAATAACAAAAACTTTTTTTTACTTTCCTTCTGTAAAGTAACTGTAATACTAGTTTGAGTTGCAGCTTCGTTTGTTGAGGAGTCTCGCCAGCAATATAAAGTATATGGTTGGTATTCGACAGTTTCTTCCACCTTGAGATACTCGGTTTGCACACTCATATCTGTGCATGATGTTCTTGGTAACGATTCCGGTGCTTCGATTATGTGATCGAACGAAACTTCCTGTCCGATATCTTCTTCAATGCATTCTTCTGTTGAAATAAAATAAACTATATGTATTCATACCCTCTGCAAATTATATCATTTATATCGACAATACTAAGAGTAGAAGTACACTCAACTCTCAGGTATTTTTAAACTCTTTGGAACCAATATCTCGTATCTTTTAATAAAATTTCATGTGTCGTGATTGACTAGAAATACGCAGTAAAAACACGCGTTTTTAGTTCTAATGTAAAAAAGCTTGACTTTTGCGGTTTACTACACAAAACCATGCAAGATGTTTAATGATTTTCTAACTGAATTTTTTTTAAGGAGTTCTTTAACTGTCTCTGTTTCATTTAAAGATATAAGAGAATCATATTTAAAGACCTGAGAGATTTTAAAGAGTCGAATTTAAAAGATCCGAGTCGAGTGTAACATTAATCGTAACATTAATAACTAACAAATAAAAATACCTTCAATTTTGTTATTATTTTTGGCACGATTTTCTGCTCTTGCTGCACGAAGCCCGAGCTTTTGGGTTCTCTTTTTTCCATGGAAATATCGTTGGAATATGCCTCTTTTCGTGGATCATTAGATTTTCTCACCCTGAGAAGATGTGCACTACAAATCCTGGTATGTTTAGTAGGAGTCCAGGGTATCTTATTAATTCTATAAGAATTTTTTGACAATTATTTTGACAAGCATTAAACCTAACCTAAACTTACAGAATTACAGATGCCTGCATTAAAGTTTTTTCTATTTAAAACCTGTGAATATTACTTACTCTTTACATCGAACAGAAATGATCCATTTCTTTTTCCTTTCAGCTTCCCATGGGCGATTTGGAAATGCATAAAAGTGTAATTCCGGGTTTGTGTTTCGGCGATTAGTGCAACCCGGGACGCAACAAGCTTGCCCAGTATTTTTTACACCACTTTTGTGCATTTTACGTGGTATGAAAATGAAAAACTGTTTTTGAATCTTTGTTTATCGTAGTTTATCAGCGTGATGAACTTTGTTTACCCTTAATTTTTGACACGTTCTCACCACTACGCGGCACCACTATAGTCACTACACAAGCGTATACTGACTACAAATTTCTAACGATGTACCCTAACAAAATGAGTGTTATATGTAATAATTTAATGTTAAAATATCAATCCTAGATTTTATTTCTATCAGAAATATATGCGTTTCCTAGTCGGGTGGATAAGGATTTTCTTCGGTGTTAATTCAGTCGTAACTCCTACGGACGGCAAATGGAGCGTAAAGTGTGGTGGCTTACTTGGACCCGAAACGGTCCATTGGGATGCCTAAATGAGCAAATAGCCACATTCGTTTGATCGATAATGATGTATAATACCGAAATTAGTAGAGCGCTCCGACTCCGTTACCCTGCCATCTGTATTAAATTGTGTTAAACTTCACAGTGATAAAGCATTATAATTTAAGTTTGACCGGAATGTTCTTGCGTTGCATCGAACGTAGGCGATTACATAAAGCAAACCAGAAGTTGTCTGTATTTTAGCGGACACCTTCAAATTAATTATTTAGTTAGAGATCCCAATGTGTGCACATAAAACATTTAATACCGGGTAGTCAGAATGGCTGTAACAGGCAATATCTTCTTTATTTTAGAAGTACAAACGTGAAAAAAACCTGGAAGCAGCACGAAAAACTACGTCTCATTAAAAGCTCAAAAACTGTATTGCGTTTTACAACCCTTAGATGCCACCACCACATATTTTTTAAGTAACACCCACTGTATCTACACACCCATTTCATTCAAGTACAGTAATGCGATGTATTTAAACATCATTTAGTGGATAGTTAATTATTATTTTCAATGTATTGACTAAGTTCGGATATCCCGGCTTATCGCATGCAAAACTGCATTTACCTATCCAATGTTCCCGCATGAGATCGGCGTACTACCGCGCAGACGTGAGACCCGGGACATCTGGAATAATCGGTCAGTGGCTTGGGTATGCAGGGGTAAGAAATACCGGGTATATAATTTACAAGGCGCTTAGAAATACGGTTTACATTCCTATTATCATAGAACATTATAGTGTCGAGTCTTGCGTTGTAGCACAAATTTCCGAACTTTAGTAATGACATATTTTTTATACCCCTTTAAGGACAAACTTAAGATACATAAGAGATAAGTGGCAAAAAACGACCCATTAGTGTGGCGGCAGTTTTGACAAAAGCACATATACTTTGGTAGTTTTTTTTTTAAATAAGAAGTGTTGATCACTTTTGTGTATAGGAGTTATATTTCGTTGTAGGAACACCGAAAAGATGTTTAATTTTTAAATTTAATTTTAGTAAATGTTCGTATTAATTGACCAGTGGGCAGGTGCCCCATCGTACTGAAAAAATATATTAATTATTTTAATTGAACTATATACCGGGTGTAACAGGATCATGGTACACCACCTTTTCTCTTTAGTTTTCAAGATAATTGATTGAAATTTGGGATATCCCATATACATAATAAGCGGCACTGTCTGGCATACAAGTGTTTTTTTCCTCTTCCGGTTTTGCCGGAAGTGACACACTTTCGATTTAACTAAATTATGTGATTTATGAGCAAATAAAGTTCATCAAAAATTGTTTTTGGAGCAGAACTCAATTGTTTCAAATGGAACCATATTGGTACCGTAGTACCATTTATTATTACTATTAATAAGTAATTTATTGTTATGTCGTATTAACATGTGCGATAAATACAAACAAAATTACAGCTATGAGAAATTATTTGATGAACTTTATTTGTTATAAATCACATAATTTAGTATTTTTGACGGGATTTTGATTTTTGTAGCATTACATGGGTCACTTAAAATAAATCGGAACCGTCATGGCCCACTTAAATGGAAAACTAAAAATTATAATTATAAAAAATATTGACGTTTGAAATATTAATTATTTGGTATCGTTGAATTGAAAATTATGCAGAATTCAAAAAATGCAATAATATACAGGGTGTTCCATTTAAAAATCGAAAGTTAGTGTCACTGGCGAAACCGGAAGTGGAAAAAATCACTTGTATGTCGAACAGTGCCGCTTATTATGTATATAGGATATCCCAAATTTCAATTAATTACCTTGAAAACGCCGGCACTTGAAAAGTAAGGTTCGTAGGACCAATTACTGTTCTGTCAAAATTAATATCGATTCTGATATGTTCCATATACCAGTTGCAAAAGCTAAACGTCGTTCCGTATCTCCAGGGTGCAAATTTTTGACGATTTGCATTTTGTAAGGCCTAAATTTATATTTTCTTAATATTCTCTGTACCCAAGACTTAATCACACCGACTTCTCTTTCATTTCCTCTGCATGAATTTGAAGGCGCTGCTACAATGGAGACTAACACGTTCACATTGTCGGTTTCGCGATTTTCCTTATGAAGGTGTTCTATTAAAACAAACATATGTTTGCTTTATTCTGAAAAAAAAACAAGAACAAGAACTGAATTCTAAATACACCACTGAATTCTAAATGAAAAATTGTATGGTAAGTCCGTTTCTACGTTTCCAATAAGATACAAGAAGAGTGAGTTAAGAGGAGGTATCCGAAAAGTACAAGTTTTCAGTTTCACCCTGTATCTCAAAAACTAAAAGGGCTATGAAAAGTGTGTTCACTGCTTTTCACTAGTTACATGAAAGTAACTGTTCTGAACGTTTGCCATAGTTATTATGAAATTATTATATCACACTATTCAACATATTAGTGAAGGTCGTACAACAGCACCAGCTATCACAGAACGACTGAAATAAATACGAATTTAGGCGACCCCCATCGCATGCTACGCGAGTTGTCTATGTGTTTCATTGTTTATTTATAACTAAAGACTCTAAGTCGCGAAGATGAACGGGTTCGGATTTCGTTCACTAACGCGAATTCTACCGTGTGTACAGAACTGAAGTCGTTAAATATGTAATTTCGGCATGTCAGTACTAAATAATGTCTTACGTAACAAAACAACTTACTCATTACATTTTCATATCGGTTAAGAGTCATCTTCAGAATGGCGGTGTTCATATACTAGTATACTTAATCACTAATACTTTTTCTAAGTTAGCTGCTGTACCACTTTGACGCCTATCATTAATATTAATTTATGTAATGAAAATGAGCGTTCAACGTCTACTGATGACACCGCACAGTATGCATTTCTGTATTGCACAATGTCGGAAGGTAACTCTTGATAGGTGCCATCGAGATAGTTTCATGTATCTACATTTCATATAATTTGTCTTCTATTGTACTGCTGGGTTTGGTGGCAGCATTCGTCTTGTTTTGTACATGATACAGAATTTGAAACTGGTCACAAAAAGTCTTTCCTGCTTTTATCATACATATATGATGCTGAATCAATCAATATTACTCCCACTTTATCGGAATTATCTTGATTTGGCCATACGTAACCAAAACATGTGAGAAACTGTACAATTGTTTCATGATTGGTTTTATCTCATATCTTTGGGGCCAATAAATGACTGGCATCAGCACTATCATTTTGTAATTTGACAATTAAAAAATTGGCAACAGCACGTCCACATACATCAGTAGCTTGTGAAGAACAAATTCATGTCTTCACGTATTCTTTGCACGTCACTATAAAACGGATTAACGTACGTACTTCGTAACGTAGTGGGATGTGGGATTTTCCGGTCCCACTTGTTACTTTATAGATTTATCTTAAGGATTTACAGTTTTCCACAAAAAGTATAAAATAGGTCATTTCCCCTAATACGTAAATTCCCATAAAAGTCAGGATTATTGTCAATCAATGTTTGAAATAGATCTTACTTACAATCTCCCTACAGTAGACGCAATGCCACAGCGCGGGTATTCTCGACGAGTGATTCTAAACTGATTTTATTGCGATGTGATATTTATGAATGATATGTTATTGCAAGCGCACAACACTACCCATTTCGGGCCTCTCATATGTTAGACGCGACAATCTATAATTCGCTGTGTTGTGCGAGCTGTTATTGAAATTGCTTATTTTAAATTATTAATTACATGGCTTGTAGACTATTTCACACACGCGACTTCGCGACTTAGAGTCTTTATTTATAATATACCAAAACAGGATGATCTAATTTCAGTGCTTTTTTTGTGATGTCACCATTTTCAGACTATTAACAACCCTATTGTAACGGATATACATTGTAAAAATATACTTGTATATAGATTCACAAAATACTTTCTGTAAATATTTACGGGTTTCTAAATTGGACTCTAAACTAAATTAATTTATTGTGACTTCATTACGATAAACCTAAAAAAGCTCTTTCATTTCTTTCCTTTTGGTCTCTTTTCTAAAAATCCAATTTATGTCTAAAACTATTCGAATACTGATGTATGGTAATTATTATACATAGTTAATTGTCAGATTAGATCCATTTGCCTTAGGATCCGCCTTTCAAATGAAAGCCTTCGAACTAGTTACATATTCCTTTTATTGAAACTTCTTATACGAGTACCAACTCAATTCAATTCTTAGTCAATACTGCAGAGTTTCACTAGTAATTAGTGATTCTAAGATAATAGCGGCTTTTACGTTACATTTTAAAATAATTCATAAAGCAGCAACTGCAGACGTCGCTGCAGTCGCTTCCCGCTGTCTGTCTGTCCCTATGTATGTTTAGATCTTTAAAACTACGCAACGGATTTTGATGCGGTTTTTAGTAGATAGAGTGATTCAAGAGGAAGGTTTATATGTATAATACGTGCATAATATAGTAGAGAAACACTGATAACTTTAGAGGTTTCTAATGTGATGTCGTAAATAAAGACATTTTTCCGTGCGAAGCCGGGGCAGGTCGCTAGTAGTAGTTTTATATACAGATGTGGTGCTATTATCTGTTATACAGTGATGTGCAAAAGTGTGGAGTCACGTCTGAAATTAATAGAAATATGTTGAGAGCTTGATAGTTACAGGATGTTTCAAAAACACGGTGGCGTACCAATGTTTTTTGTTAATAGAGTGCCTTATTTATTTTCACATTTTCTGGT
Source organism: Aromia moschata (assembly GCA_029963805.1). Lineage (NCBI taxonomy): Eukaryota > Metazoa > Arthropoda > Insecta > Coleoptera > Cerambycidae > Aromia > Aromia moschata. The sequence goes on from JAPWTK010000980.1 coordinate 43,257, forward strand.
ACTCTTTGATAAGCTGATTTTAATGAACTAACATATCTGTATCCAAAGTGAATAGTTTTGGAATTACAGACAAATGAACGCGACAAAAAAATGGGTAGTAGTCATTAAGTTATGGGTAGCAGATTGGCAGAACTAATAATTCTTTGAATATCATCAGTTATTCTTTAAGCCAATTGTGGCAACCTGTAAATAAACATTGGTCTTTAAGTGACTCCACAGGAATTCAGTGAATTAAGATCAGGAGAACACGCAAGTCATTTAATTTTAGTAATTTCTTCGTCCAATCCATCTATGAAGAAAGCCTTGATCAACACGAGCATAAAGAGATGGTGTACCCAGGTAAAGATATGCTGCAACCAGATATTTTCGAGAAGTTGCCCTTTCTCTTACTTCTCTTCGACCTCTGTAAATACCAGCCCGAACGTTCAGCTTTTTAGGCCATTGCGTACGAGTTTCCTGCATTAAGTGGAGGATTCCTTTGTAACCAATAACGATAATTGGCAAAGGGTTTTGGGGTTTTTAGACAAGAAAATATGGATTTTTTTGAATATTAGAGTTTGATAAAAACTTTTGGTGACAATCACTTCTGCTTCCAAAATAACTTAAAAACAACCAATTCAAAGTTGACAGCTAACATCTGGCAATTGTCAAATTTGTGATTTTCCAAAAAAATCTTTAGAAAATAGCCCAAATTGTTAATATTTTTAAAAAATGTCACTGAGAAATTATGCTTCTAATGACATTTTACGCCTATATGCCGATATTTATATTTTCGAAGTTTTTAATTCACTCCCGTAACTAACTGATCTGAAAACATTTAAAACGCTTCAAAGCAGTATAAAGTATGCCATTGCAGTGCACACTGTGCTAATAATATTCGTAGGTATCGTTGGTTTTGAAGATAATTTATTGATATTCTTAATCAAAAAAATGATACTGTTTGGATCATTTTCCAATTTAAAAAAATCACCTATTGTTTTTCAACTGTTTTACTTGGCTATCTTAACATGAAACTAATACTTAAAAATAACAAACAATAAATAAATCACTTTAAAAAGGAACTTAATATGCAAAAAATCAGTAATAGCCATGGAATGCTGTTGCAAGCTGCATAAACCTTATATCTCCATGTGACCTTCTTCGTGTTCTATGTATTTTTTCAGTTCCGCGTTAAATTTTTGCCTTTTAACCTTTTAAATTTAGCTCTTATAACATTTTCTAAATGATACACATTTTGAAAAGGCCTCCTTTGTACAATTGTTTCTTGAAATGTCTCCAAACAAAAAATCCATTATGCTAAAATCTGGAGAACGCGGTGGCCAAGAAAATTCTGAAAACCTCCAGATCCATTTTCCTCTGAACAAGATCTTTAGAAAATCTCTGACTTCAGCAATATAGTGAATTGCAGTTCCGTTTTGTTGAAAAATTACATCCACAATTGCTGCAATTTCGTGTTGTAAAAGGTTCAAATATCCTCTAGTATTTAAATTTTGTTGAAAAAATAAGGTCAAATCAGTCTTCCATTAAAAAGACCGTACCACACATTGGTTTTAAAAGAATACTGGTCTCTACAATCTTATTATAAAAAGAGTGGGATTTTCATCAGCCCACCAACGGCAAATTCTGAGAGGATACCGTTCCATTGGAGATAAAAGTGGGTTCGTCCGTAAACATAATGTATTTTGAGAAATGTATGTTGTCTGCAATCTCACCTTGTATTAGCGCACAAAATTCAAATTTTGGGGTAAAAGTCTCTTTATTTTAACTTATTAATAAATTTAGGCTTATAAGGGTGATAACGGTATTTTTTTTTAAATTCTTCTTACAGTTGTATTTGCTACGTTTGTCCTTTCCACTCATTGCAGCTACAGAAGTAACCTTATGCTCCACAACATCTAGCAAAACATCTTTATCCTTTTCTACAACTTTCCATGCATAATGCGTCTTTTTTTTAAATTATTGCTCACTGAACTGCTCCCTTGAATTTAGACAAAATTTTGCCGACCGTCGGCGTCGCTTGGGAAATAAATTTTCAGGATGTCAGGCATTAAAAATGTTGGCAGTAGCTCTATTTGTAGGATTTTCGCCATGAATTAAAATTATTTCAACTTTCTCTGCTGTTGTAAGCATGTTTACAAAACACCGAAAAATAATTAATATTTTGCTAACGATTTTGATAACGAAATTTTTAAAAAACTATCATATGTAGTAACGGCATTCCATGGCTATTATTGATTTTTTTGCATATTAAGTTTTTTTAAAGTGATTTATTTATTGTTTGTTATTTTTAAGTAGTAGTTTCATGTTAAGATAGCCAAATCGGCTATACATTGGCTTATAGGTATTAACGCTATGTATGTATATGTTTATTTACTGCAAATATGTACATATGTACATAATGTTCTTGAATTTTTTTTCTTTTACAAATGATTCTCTTTTCTTTTGGTGTACATTGAAGTGTAAAATAAATTTGTATGTTGTATTAATGTTTGTTTGTTTGTTTATTTAATTATCTATGCACATACATATTATGTATCTACACCCCAAATAGGTTTTTTTTTAAATTATCGGATATCCGAAATATCAGTTATCCGAACCACCCTGGTTCCAAATTAGTTCGGGTAATCGATGCTCCACTGTAAAACCATTTTTGTAGTAACAAAATAGTTTAATAAAAACAATGGTAGTATTATTAGTTTTATAATATAAAACAAGAGCAACGTTTCGTCTGAACGCTAAACTCCGATGATCGAGTTGGGTAGCGTTTCGGAGAAGTTTGTCGGGCAGAGGCATCTGTCGAGTAGGTGGTACCAGAGGTGGCACTCTGAGCCATCTGCTAAACCTCTGTCAGTGAGTTCGAGTCCCGATTAACAGAATTGAAAACTCTGTTAGGACATGGGTGTTACAATGTGAGTGTATGGGGGGTTAGGTGGAAGAGCGTCCAATAGCGATGACCAGAAACAAACCTCGTTTTGTAACAGGACTTCTCACTGGGCATTGTCAGTTAAAAAACACTTCCATAACTTGCAGCTGAATAAAACGCCTCTTTGTAGAACGTGCCAGCAAGAAGAGGATATCGTGCGACATGTTCTATGCGACTGATTCTAGATGGCTTGAACTACCAAGGGAGGAAGCACAAGGAACCCAATGGAGCCTGATGTGATCTTCTGTCCTCCTACTCTTCCAGAATACAGTGTAAACCGTTTTGCAGTAGTCATCTCTGCAGCAGGAATGGGTCAATGTTTCCTAGCGTTTATACTGAGAAGTGTGTCCAAAGAGACAGCGAAATAATATCTTGAATGATAAAAGTGTTTAATAGAAAATGATAGCATTGTCCATTATATAGAGCGAATTATATTTTCCATTATATAGACAGCCATTATATAGGCAAATATATAGGAAGAGTCTATCAAATACTATTCTACTCAACTATTGTAATTATTACAATACACGATTGAATTGTAATATGTCTATGATTTAGATTTATACGCTTAGCAAAGTTATAACTTTCGTAACAACTGACTGTAACGGGTGACCATGAGATTACTTGTCACGTTCTAGCTTACGCAAGAAAATCGATATAGATATCAGATTTTGGGGATTTATAGTGTTTAAATTTCAACATAAAAACTATTGACTTCCGGTTTGACCGGAAGTGCCGTCAAGTTCTTTTATTTTATAACAGACGCCCTGTATATTATTACAGTTGTGGATTCTTCGGAGAATTCTGAACAACTTTCATGTACAATGTAATATAACTAAATTTGACAGTTTTCAAGAAAATCGCATTGAAAAATGTCAAAAATTAACTTTTTGAAAATGTATACAATGAATGCCCCTGGACAATGAATAGTTGTTTCCAAAGTAATTTTCCCGCTGAAAACAATTCCGGGCTCAGAATTGCTCTATCACATCAGGTTTTTGAGATATTCTCGCCTAAAAGTGCAAAAAACGCTGTTTTTTTTTTTACTTATTTGAGGTTATGTAGCACGACGAATTTTTTTCTCAAAAAACATGTATGGGATCTTACAGTACAAGTCCTCATCTGCCGTTCAGTTTGCTCAAATATCTTTTTTTTTTTCGCCGATATTACATTTTGAAATTTTCAGGTTTCTGATTTTTCCTAGAACTGAAAACCCATTAGGGTCATGTGTATATCAAAAGATTGTTTTTTTTTTTATCAAGAAACGTAAAAAATATTTAAAATCAATCAATATTTTCTTACATATGTCAAAGTCAATATTTTCTTTGTCACAAGATCTGCTCGTTTAGAATTTAAGGTCAAATTTTCAAAATTTTTCGAAGAAATACAATATGGACGACCTAAGTTAACTAAAGTTACAATAGCGTATATGGAACTTTCTGAACTTTTTTTAATGAAAATGGCGTCTTTACTTAGATTCTTTTGTATTCTGGAAACATATAGTAACATAAAAATAAAAATAGGATAATACCAATTATATTCCTTATTGCGGATGCAATATGCCGACGAAAATGCAAGAATTTCGATAAATTGCAATGTGATGCGATGTGCAGTGATATTTGCAATAATTTGTTTAAACCAATAATTTAAACAACTTGTCTAAACTATTAATTTTGGCAAAACTAATGGCATATTAAAAACACATTAAACCCTTTTATTCATTCACAGTTTATTAGATAGTACAAAATTTTAGAGTGTTAAAAAATGACCATAAGTAAGACCAGTACTTCAAGACACTTTGTCTTGTTTTTTGATTAAAACAAAGTGACGATGCTACATAAACTCAAAAATGTAAAAAAACTGTGTTTTTGCACTTTTAGGTTAGAATATCTCAAAAATCCTACTTAGTTTCCAAATTTTCCATTAGTTTCCATAGTTTCCATTTTTCATAAAAAGAAATGAAAATATAACATGAAATTTGGTTGCACCCACTTCGAAAACATAGAAAATGAATGGTCAGTCGAATACTCATTTATTTTATCGTAATTTCGCATTTTCGTCGCCATATTGGTTCCGTCATAAGAAATATAATTATTATTAACCTTTATTTTTATTTTTATGTTACTATACATTTCTAGTATACAAAATAACCAAATAAAGACACCATTCTTTCATTAAAAAAAAGTTCATGAAGTTTCCATAGACGCTATTACAACTTTAGTCAACTCAGGTCGGCCATATTGAATTTTCTTTGAAAAATTCTGAAAATTGACCTTAGATTCTGAACGAGCAGATCATTTGACAAGAAAATATTGACTTGTTATTAATTTCTAAATATTTTTTCGTTTCTTAATAAAAAAAAAAATAATCTTCTGATATACACGTGTGAGTTTTTGGGTATAGCGAAAATCACAAACACAAAAACTTCAAAATGCAATATCTCGGCGAAAAAAAGAAGATATTTGAGCAAACTTAACGGCATTTGAAAGAGTTTGTAGACTTGTACTTTAAGATTCCACATATAGTTTTTTTGAGAAAAAAAAGTTCGTGGTGCTACATAATCAAATATGTCAAAAAACAGTGTTATTTGCACTTTTAGGTTAGAATATCTCAAAAACCTGACGTGATATAGAGCAATTCTGAGATTTGTTTTCAGCGGGAAAAATTACTTCGGAAACAACTATTCATTGTACAGGGTCAAAATCTTGTATGATAGTGTTATTGCAGATAATAGGGATTAAAGCTTGACCGTGTTGTACCGGAAGTACGAAATATCAGTCTTTAGTACTTCTATAATAAGTTAAAAATGTCATTTTCTTTCATTTGGTTTTGTATAAAACGCTACTTCAAAGTTGATATTTGACATATTAAAATAGAATTTTTTTGAAAACTGTACAGGGTGTTTTATATAAAATAAAAAAGTTGATAGCACTTCCAGTCGGACTGTAAGTGACAGTAAATTGTTTTATACTGAAATTTTCCATCGATTTAAGCAATATAAATCGCCAAAATTTAGAAATCGACATCCATTTTCATCCCTCAGCTAAAGCCTGGCTTGTAATCTCGTGGTCACCTGGTACGTTATGTTTTACTTAAATATAAATGTAATTACCTGATTACATAATCATTTCAAGGTTATTACAAGGACAGAAAAGGATCATTCATCTTTGTCTAATAAATTTTCAATATCAGTTCATTTGTCATTTAAAACAAAATATTAAAGAATGTCTTCTTTCTATTAAATTAAACTCGACTTTAGATTAAATATTTGTGAACGATTTTCGCCAATTTACAAAAGATGACTATAACTTTGTTTTTCATTGATCGTAGCGTTCTTCGCATTTGGACGGGCCAATTGACTTAATAGTCACAAGTAGATTACGATGATATCGTTTACATGCCATGAAACTTACAGGGATGGTAAATGGCCGTTTACTATACTGTTCCGAACGGTGTTAAACAAGAACCGCTAAAGTTGAATTGTAAATCACGAGGCGTTCAAGATATAATACGGAAAAGAATACGAAAGTGTGGTAGTTCACGTACGTATTAAAGTTTCATAAAGCAATCTGGGAGTAGTTATATGGGATTTTCAGGAGGCATTCTTTAGAATAAGTCACGTCAGAGTCGCTAACTTTTGTTCCAGTCTCCTGTGTCGGCCACCACTTGCCGCGTAATTTGGTCCTTAGAGAGCGGGCCTCTCCGACTTTTATATCTAGACTGCCGAGCTCGCTTTCCTTTGATTGCAAATTTCTCTTTTACTTTTTTTACTTCACCTAGTTACCTTCTCGCCGTAGTACAGCGTCATTAAAATTAAATTTCTTTATTATGGAATAATAAGTTCGCAGACTGCAGAGGCATACTAATTTTCTATTGCTATCCTACCTTTAATGCGTCTTCGAAGAACTAAGTTCTCTTGACGTCTTTGTATTGCCCCCATTTACTTAGCAATCGATGAATTTTAAGTGGTAGCGTAGACTAATATTGAATTTAGTACCGTGAACTACTTCATATCGTAAGTTATTTATTCATAATTAGTCAATTCAATAGTTAATTATACCACTAAAATTGAATTGTACTATTATACATATTTGGAAACGTATAATTTTCATTTTAATTCAGTTTTAGAAATATACTTAACGCCGACTGTGGTGGGACATCTAAAAATTTCAGATGGTTTCATAAAAGTTTCGCAATGATTTTCCTAAATTTTAAAAAGATATATAGCGTCTACTGAGCATCCCGTATATAAAAAAATCTCATAGACTAGAGTGATATCTTCCAGTAACAAGTGTTTTTTTTTTAATTTTGGGGATATGTTTTAGTTTTCGAGATAGACTAGTCCCAAAGACTCGAAAAGTTTGCCAAAAAAAATCGAATTTCCGAATATTCCTGAAAATTCGTATTCCAACATTTTCGGGGTTAAGGAATTGAAATCTGAGGTCAAAATGACATATCAACTTTTTCAAAAATGACGTCACTTTAGCGAAATTCAGAATACATGGGTATTCGGAGTCGAGGAATCCGAATCTGAGGACGAGATTCTAAAAAAAATGGCCGAACGATTTTGTAAAAACATTACGGCACTTTTGCACAAATCACTAGATACTGAAAGTTAATGCAATAATACAATTTATTTATATTTTCAAATGTTCAAATGTGAATGTCGAAACACTCAAAACAATATTCAAAATCAGCAACACCGAAAACTATAATAGGTATACAAATCTTCATGAAGATTGGATTCATTTTATAGAAAATTTTTCCGCCATTTTGAGATCGTCATTAAAAAAAATTAATTAACCATTCATAATCAGCGACCCCGAAAACTCTGCTATTCAAATTCTAGTGAAGATGGGATTTAGTTTTAGGATTTTGCTGCCATTCTGTATCCGCCACTTTGTTTTCGAAATAAAAAAAAATCCTAATTTCAGAATCATCAACCCCGAAAATTTTAGTATATAGTGTTTTCTGAAGATCGAGTTCATTTTTAGAGGTTTGTTTTCCATTTTGTGTACACTACGTGTTTCAAAAAATTCAATGCACGATTCATAATCAGCGATCCCAAAAATCCCTTGTACTACAATTTCATAAAACAATATAAACTTTTGGTTTGAAATTTTTTCCCTACGCAGTGCGCGTTAACGTGCAACCTAATGTGCACGAGAATCGCGATAATCGCACCTAACTCTGGCACTCTCCTGATTAGAACACCTTCACCTTTATATTCTAATTGAAAACGTAGCAATCCCCCCATGGGAAATAACTTTTGAGATGCTTTTCGATAAATGATTTATAAAGTAGAAATTTTTAATTATTTAAAACAACATTTTGAGGTTAATTGCAATGTTTTCTTGCCTGAGTAATGAACACATTTTTGTAAATTATTGTAAAAATTTGTAGTTATTATACAAACTTCCAGGAATACCCTCCCTATGTAAATACGGAAAACAAGCATTTGAATAAACTTTTAACAGAGCGTATATTTTCAAGTATGTGAGAAGGCCAAAATCCTTGTTCTATCAAGCTTCGCGTTAGAAAAACAGGTCACGACATGGCATTTGGTGTAGAAATATATCCTTTATCAAATTCCGCATTCAAAATTATGCAGACAAAAACTTAATTTTTAGATTTTTGGTCAGCTTTTAGGGCGTTTGGAACCACTGTGCTTCATCTTGAGTTCATAAGGAATCATTTCAATCAACTGTCCTCACAGAACAGAAATTGTTAATCATACAATGAAGGAATTAATAAGACTGCAAGGCAGTCTTCTGATTACTCTAAAGAATCTGGTATTCCAACAAGCTCCTTAACATGTTGATGAATTAGTTGAGACTACGAGTATTAGAGAATAATTCTCTTCCCCAAGAAAATACTATTTAAGTATGCATAGAAAGGGCAGTTGTTATTAAATGTAGATATATGTGTAAGCCATGAGAAACTTAACAAATCAATAACTGAACTGTAATTAAGTTTAATTATGCTATTAAGTAAGTTTTTATTACCTTTATTACCTTGCTACACCCTTTAACTAACACATTCTTTAATACATATTCTCGCATAATGAATTTGTTTGTATGTTACAAAAATGTTGTCAATTTCTTATATATGTTGCATGTAAACTCTACATAAATTATTCCATACCATTCTAGTCCGGTTATGGTCTATGCAGTCCACGACAAAACAAGCTGCACAAGCTGCAAATATGATTAAGCCTAATCATACTCATATCCTGCCTATTTATTTATTTAAGGATACATACCGAAGGACATCATTAATATATAAAACAAATAAATGGCCATGTAACTATATCTAAAGATTGGTCTACAATTAATTTATTAATAACTGTTTAATCATATTAAAATTAATTAAAATCGAAGAAGTTAAGACATAAGCAGATATTTCATAATTCGAAATGATTTCATGTATATCAACTATCAATGTATATCAACGAAAATCTTTTCAAAATTGACGTAAATCCTTTCGAAGTTCGTTTCAGTTAAGTAAATCAACCATTCCATTCGCTAATTGGTGTAAGTTGGTTCCATCGTGTACTTTTCTGTTTTTAACAAAAGAAAAAAAATAATTTACATGGGGTTTCAGTAGACTATTGGTGACTATTTGTGACTCGTATTTCGTTCTTGTGTAAAAGTTAATTTTGTATACCATCATTTAAAATACTAATAATGAAAACACAGTATTGTAGATTCCATAAAGCCATGGCTAATGTTATATGCTTAACATCGCCTTAAAATTAGAAAAATGTTCACATTATAGAACAATGTATATCAACAGTCATAACAAGATGTAAAAATAATATAGAAATCCCACGGCACAGACTTTCGCAATTTAAAAAATCGTTCTCTTCTAATGTTGCTAAAATTTTGAATAATATATGTCTAGATGTTAATAGCCTAATTTTGAGACAATTTAAAACACGAGTATTCCAGCTTCTGAATAATCAATTAATTTTAAAATAATTATTGAAGTAGATTCTGTTATTATTACATCATTATTATTGCATCATCATTGTCATATTTTCATACAATAAAACTCATATTTTTGATGGTCTAAATGACGGTTACACTGGTTTATTAAAGCTTCTTTTTTTAAACTACTACCAGCAGTGTGTGTATTTATGTAAGTTATTAAGTTTAGGCTAGGAAGGTTAAGTGGTAGAGCGGGACCTCCATGTTACTTATATTTATGTAAGGGCATGTGAGCAACCGAACTTCGCCTTTTAAGATATCCAGTACATAGAATAGAGTGCAGTTCTTTCTTCTTGATACAGACATTAATATTATTATTATAAAATCCGATGGTAAACAAAATACGTCTGTGGAATGGCAATATGAGATCCGATCTTTATTTCAAACATTATCAACGACTATTTATCCAAAGGTTCGAAAGGGAACTAATCTTCTTTCAAGTCTTTGTAAATATGCACCTTTTAAGTTGACGTACGAAATTATTTTTTGAAAAGATACATATTATTTTATCAGGAATAAAATAGTATGTGTGCCAACTGATAAATACAGAATTCAGCTTACGATTTAGTTTCTAAAAAGTTTGATTTGTTTTAGATCTGGAAGTCAGAGATTTCGATAGATTTCCTTTTAAATATTTCAGCTGAAAAGTTAAAGTGGACGTGGAGGTTGAAAATGAAAGATAAATGAAGTATGTCAAAGTTAGATAAATATTATTATCCAACTTCTGACTGGCAGAAACTTTTCGGAACTGATTGTCGATGTTAAATTACTCCTTTTCGAAGTAAGACCAAACTTTGTTCAGCATAACGTACTAAAAATGTATGCCATAATCTAGAAAGGATCGTATACTTAGTATTTGTCAGAAAATTCATTGTAATGAAAGTTTTATCAAACAGAGTAGTAATACAAGTTTTCTCAATAATTCTTTGAAGTCAGTGTAAAAATTGCAATTACATATAAGAAAAAGGTTGGTTTAAGTTTATTTAAAAATTCAATGGTAATTCTATTATACATACTGATTTAAAAATTACATTAATACCTATAATACATAATTTTAAATGCTCACTATTTTAGATTTTAAATTGGAATTGCCAAGAAGTAGCCTAAACCTCATGACACTCACTCAGATAGTACAGTACGGGTAGATGTAAGGAAAATATAACACTCTCATAGCAGCACTCTGTGGAGATAAGAGCGATGAACGATGAACCTAGATTTAAGATTTCAGTTGTTTACAAAATCGTTTGTGAAAAGTAATTCTAAATTTGATTCCCTACCTCCAGCGCTGGAAGCTGCACCTCAACACTGCTTGAGCCCGAATATGCAAACGTAGGTAGGACACCGCTATGGATCCATTAAACTGGGGTTGCGAACTACCAAATAATACGGTCTGGCTCCTGTTTTAGTACCATCAAAGAATCTGCTTCGCGATCCCTTTTAATAACTATATCCTGCAAATACACCAAAAGCTTCATGTAGTTGCAGAAACACAGGTGATAAATTTCTCAATAATTTGTGCAAACTGCAAAGGGGATTCGTATGCTAACGCTTCTTGCGATGCTAATATAGATACTACTAAAGAGACATCGTGATTAAGATATCCAGTGCATAGAATAGAGTGCAGTTCTTTCTTCTTGATACAGACATTAATATTATTATTATAAAATCCGATGGTAAACAAAATACGTCTGTGGAATGGCAATATGAGATCCGATCTTTATTTCAAACATTATCAACGACTATTTATCCAAAGGTTCGAAAGGAACTAATCTTCTTTCAAATCTTTGTAAATATGCACCTTTTAAGTTGACGTACGAAATTATTTTGAAAAGATACATATTATTTTATCAGGAATAAAATAGTATGTGTGCCAACTGATAAATACAGAATTCAGCTTACGATTTAGTTTCTAAAAAGTTTGATTTGTTTTAGATCTGGAAGTCAGAGATTTCGATAGATTTCCTTTTAAATATTTCAGCTGAAAAGTTAAAGTGGACGTGGAGGTTGAAAATGAAAGATAAATGAAGTATGTCAAAAGTTAGATAAATATTATTATCCAACTTCTGACTGGCAGAAACTTTTCGGAACTGATTGTCGATGTTAAATTACTCCTTTTCGAAGTAAGACCAAACTTTGTTCAGCATAACGTACTAAAAATGTATGCCATAATCTAGAAAGGATCGTATACTTAGTATTTGTCAGAAAATTCATTGTAATGAAAGTTTTTATCAAACAGAGTAGTAATACAAGTTTTCTCAATAATTCTTTGAAGTCAGTGTAAAAATTGCAATTACATATAAGAAAAAGGTTGGTTTAAGTTTATTTAAAAATTCAATGGTAATTCTATTATACTTACTGATTTAAAAATTACATTAATACCTATAATACATAATTTTAAATGCTCACTATTTTAGATTTTAAATTGGAATTGCCAAGAAGTAGCCTAAACCTCATGACACTCACTCAGATAGTACAGTACGGGTAGATGTAAGGAAAATATAACACTCTCATAGCAGCACTCTGTGGAGATAAGAGCGATGAACGATGAACCTAGATTTAAGATTTCAGTTGTTTACAAAATCGTTTGTGAAAAGTAATTCTAAATTTGATTCCCTACCTCCAGCGCTGGAAGCTGCACCTCAACACTGCTTGAGCCCGAATATGCAAACGTAGGTAGGACACCGCTATGGATCCATTAAACTGGGGTTGCGAACTACCAAATAATACGGTCTGGCTCCTGTTTTAGTACCATCAAAGAATCTGCTTCGCGATCCCTTTTAATAACTATATCCTGCAAATACACCAAAAGCTTCATGTAGTTGCAGAAACACAGGTGATAAATTTCTCAATAATTTGTGCAAACTGCAAAGGGGATTCGTATGCTAACGCTTCTTCCGATGCTAATATAGATACTACTAAAGAGACATCGTGATACCTATGTAGTGACCGCAGCGTTTCATTTTTCACAACTTATTTTTATCCGTTTCATTGGTCAGACTTTTGAGTGATCTCTATAGGCTCATCACGCAATTGAAAGGCCTATATTTTTATAAAAGTCAAAGTAATATCAATAACAACTAGTATTTAGGAATACTAGTGCCAAAAATAATGGGACCCTAATACTTATTTCGTTTAGTTGTTTTTTGAACAAAAAAATAAATAAAAAAAAGGTGATTAAAACAGTTTCAATCTTCCCCTGAAGATGCCAACTTAATTGGCGAAACGCGAGTAAAAAAAGTAGTAATTCGGCGTTTTGTGGAAAACGTCCAGTTTTTGTTTCTACGCCGAAGATTCCAGTACCAACTACAGGAGAAAAAAATGAAATGGCAAATTTGAATAGTCGCAAAACCTAGTAAAAGTAGTACTAGTGGTACTACTGCATCAAACTGTATCATAGAGGTCCTTATTATTTTTCGCAGAACTTTAAGGTCTATAACTTTTATATAAGCCATATTTATGACGTTATATGTAGTTTTCGAATGATCTTAGGAAACCACAGTAATACTCGATTACTGAAAACTTTTGTCACCTAGCTGCTGAAGCTCATTTCGGTGGAGGGGGAAACCCAGGATAATCATATTGGACTATAAATAAAGTGTTTAAACTAGTAAAAACTCTACCATGAATTATTTTCGAATTCAAATTCATAATAATTATTTAGGGCTCTGTATTTAACACTCTAAAAATCCCATGGCAGTTTTTTATAAACTTGTTTTTCTTCTGGAAACTATTATTAATTTAGTATTACTATTAAGCTGAGAATCTATAGGGTCACCTACAGAATTTGTTGTATGTAGTATTTAGTATGTAGTAAGTACTAACTGTACTTTGTACATGAATGATTTTCCATTAAAATTCTATACGTAAAGATAGTATATATATATTTGGGGAGATTAACAATATAAATGATTGTATATTATTACAAAAACAAATTCAAGTAATTGAACAATGGTGTGTAGATAATAAACTTAATATGAATGTTTCCAAATGTAAAGTTGTAACATATACTCGTAAGACTTCTCAAATTCAGTTTAATTATACTTTCAATGACAATTTACTTACAAGGTGTGACACGGTAACAGATCTGGGAATATTATTCGATACGAAATTAGATTTTACGCTACATATTCAGAAAACTACTCAATCTGCATTAAGGTCGCTTGGATTTATTATAAGAAATTGCAAACAATTTTCTAATGTTTTAGCGTTAAAAACTTTATATTATTCGTTAGTGCGCACAAAAATTGAATATGGATCTATAATATGGAATCCCATTTATAATAATCACACGCAATCGATTGAAAAAGTCCAGAGAAAATTCATGAAATATCTTGCATTTAAGATTGATTATCAATATCCACAGCGTGGACATCCTAATAATTTGTTGTTGTTGAGATTTAGTATGATATCACTTGAAAGTAGAAGAATATTCTTCTGTCTCGTGTTCCTTTATAAACTGCTTAACAACTTAATTGATTGTCCTTATTTGTTGTCAAAAATTAATATTAAGGTAACACGATTGGAGTCGCGAGTAAATGATGTGTTTTACTGTCCTACTGGCAGAACAAACATTCATTTAAAATCCCCTATATATTTTATGATGTACAGATTTAATAGAGTAAGTAATCAATGTGATATATTTAATTCATCATTAACTAGTTACAGTAAGCTAATTAAAAGTATATGTTCTAATAATTCTTAAATTAGTAATGAGTCAATACTTGTGATTTGGAGTGGTTTTAGTATAAATGATTTGTATTTCAAAAATAAGTATCAATTGTATCTAGATTTAAACTTATCTTCAAACTATTTTTTTTTAATTACCTACTGTTTAACTTAAATGTCAATTGCTCTGTTATTGGATTATTCTGTTGGGCAATAAAAATCTATTATTATTATTATTATTATTATAACCATAAAAACCGTTTGTTAAAATAAATTTCAGGTAAATACGAGTAAGTACCTATATTGTTGAACATCATATAATTTTTTACAACGTTTTTTTTTTAATATTTTTTTCGGGTAACATGAAATAATCAGTTTGTTAGGGAATCCATAAAAGCCAAAGTGATAATGAAATCTTCTGTGGTCATCATAAACAAGATGACCAGCCCTTCAAAGAATGAGACCCACTCTCATTCTAGTTGTCGTTGCCGAGTTACTGTCCCCATAGGAAAAAGAGGCTGTTTCCTCCTAGGCTCGCCGCTCGAAGAATTTGGGAACTTTGGAACTAGATGTTTCAATTTTATTTATGGTTATCACTGCCGAGGCGCGAAACCGCCCAAAGACTGAGGCCCAGCCTTATACAGAGCCCAGATCAACTCTCCACTTTGGGGAATCCTTGAAACCGAATATTCAATCACGTCCACTGAGATCATCACTGTCAAGGTGCAAGACCCCCAGAGACTCAAGCCCAGTCTCATACTTCTAGGCCCTTGGCAGCTCCTCAGTTTGGGAAATCCCAAATCGAAATTCAACCTAATGGGGTCGATCCATGTGAAGTGATCCAATAAAAGTATTTTGGATTGCTCGGCCACTTTTCATTTTTTTTTATATGTTTTTGCCTTATAACGAGCCACTAAAAAGTCACAAAACTGGCAAGGCAAAAAAGAGGTATTTCTGTTCTTAATCTTAAGTTCATTACCTTATTGAATTGCCAATTGCATCATTATTTATTTATTTTACAATTGTAACAGCCACTTCTATAGTTTGACAACAAAGTTTCACTACGAGCTTCAACATAACCGCTATTTCCATCTCTCTCGTTCATATCTAGATTTTATGCCTTTTTTTACTAGCTCATTATATTGGCAGTTTAAAGCAGACCCATTTTTATTTTTTCCTAAACCTCTTATGAGTAATGGCCATTTCTGTTTAGCGATGCATTACAATTTTTGACTTTGCAGACATTAGTGTTAGCCTAAATATCTTTGGACTGGATTATGTTAAAACGTTGAATCACACGTATTTTTTTCATAAAATTCTCCTTTTTAATTTTTTTCTATTACACTAAAAGCCTTATATTAGCCTAATAGGTAAAACTAGCTTCCAAAGTTGGGTATTGAAACGTAATGAATTCCACTTTTTAGAACTAAAATTTTCCATGAAAGGTTGAAATGTCAAAGTTATTTTTTTCATTGTAAATAAACTGCTCATCAAAATCAGTCTTTTGTTAAAGACTTTTTTAAATCAGCGCCATTTGCATTCTACTCAAACTACGGACCTGCAGTTTTTAAATTTCGGTAGCTTATAGAGTTAGCTCTAATGCCCCGAAGTCATTACACGGTGGCTTAAAGGATTCGCCGTTCACAATCCAAAAACCAACCCCGTGTCGAAATACAGCCCTGTATGGGTACAGGGAATGCATTATGGTGAAATTAATAAATTGAAAGATAATAAAGAAAGGAAACGAAAGGGATAATAAATAATAGTATTATATTTAAAATAAGAGACTTAATAAAGGATACAATTGTTCAAGTTTGACCCTCCATTTTGAGCACCCTGTAGATTGTTCTGTGTATTTTGTTTGTTTTTTTTTTGTGTATTTTTGTATGATTTTTTCTAGAATTATTGGCAGTACGCTCAATCTTTCATACTTATATGGCAAAAAAAATAACAGTGAAATTTTATCAGAGTTTTAAACAATATGTTTTTTGACGGATTTTACAACTTCAAATTTTTTTCTTAAAATTGAAATATATCGAAAACTTTTATTTTAGATTTTTGATGTTATTAAAATTCATGCGTAGAATTCATAAGTAGAAACCAAATATGGCTTATTTATTTATATACTATATAAAAAAATATAGTATGCCATTTAAAATTAACGAAGTTAGTATTCATTAACTTCGGTATATCCGGAGTGCCAGAAAGTCATTATTTTATATGTGTAATAGTATTTTCGAGTATTACTGAAAACCCCCAGATAAAAATTTCCAGTTCCATGCTATTTATAGTTCTCTATTCTCTATAATTATTAAATAAAACAGGTACATACGTATATTCGAGCGGAACAGCTAAAACTACTCGAAGGTACAACAGGCAAAAACCATTGCCGATTATTCGACGCGAGACTGAGCGGTCATTCACGATAGACGTGGTAGAGTGATCAGGTTGACGCTGCTGGAAGTTAAATGACAATCTTATACTTTACCTATAACATATTTAGTTTATCAGAAAAAAAGTAAAAAGCAGGTTTTAAAATGATACATAGTGAAAGTTATTTACCCAATTAAAACTAAAAGTGAAAAACACTTTTTATATTTTATATTTATAATAAAAAGTATGTACTTTGAAAAACAATCCCATTACTTTTTTCTCCCTTTTTTTCTGATAAATTAATTACATTATATTTTAAATACATAGGGGTGAAGGGGGTGAATAGACTGCAAAGACACAGAAATGAAGATATAAGGAGAGAGCTAGAAATATAACCCATTACAGAATACATAGAAAAAAGGCAGCTTGAGTGTTGGGGACATCTCATGAGGCTGTCCAATAACACACCAACTAGAAAGATATGGGAGGCAAGAAGTTACGGCAAAAGGAAGAGGAAGACCAGAGGAAACATGGGACGATACAATAAAAAAAATATTGGAAAAGAAGAAAGTAACAATAAAAAGGGCGAAAGAAATGGCAAGGGACAGGAAAACATGGAGAAAATTCACCAGAAGTTAACACCAAAGGAAAAACAACCATCCTACACTCTACTAGGGTAGATGGATATTTGATAATATATATATATATATATATATATATATGTTATATGCAAAAATATACAATGTAATATGACTATCAGTAGTAGACGTAATCCGATACGTCAAAAGATAACAACTTCCTTTGAAACCACTCTTTGTGAGAAACGCAAGCATAGCAGTTTGATTCACAGAACGCTTATGCTTACGTCGACAAACCCGAGCTTATAAATATAAGTGAAATGTACCATGTTAGTCAGTGAAGTTACAGTGAAGTTACAAGTCATGTACTCATTCAGTTAGTCTTAAGTCTTAATTTTCATGTAATACAGCGTCCAGTGCTGGACGTATGTAAAGTAAAATAAATCTTTTTTAAAAACACAATTTCCAAACAAAAAATATAAAAATTGGCGCAGTCGTGCGGATTTCCAAAACACGCTTAGAACACGGGCATCCTCACTAAGTGTGGTGGTTTCCAAACCTTCAAGAAAAAAGAACAAGCTCCAAGAAATCGAAACAAGAAAATTCAACAAGCTCCAAGAAGCCGAAACAAGAAGAAAATTCAACACGCAGATCCACCTTGACATCAGGAACACGCAACAGAAGCTCACCTGGTTCAACGACGATCTTCACCTCCCAGATCCACCTTGACATCAGGAACACGCAACAGCTCACCTGGTTCAACGACGATCTTCACCCCCACGTCAACAGGAATGTGGAAAATCTTAACGTAAGTACTTATTGAATCATCTCGCTTTTAGTACAACGTTAAATCTCGCTCTTTTAACCGCGAAGCAAATTCAAATTGAAATTGCGAAAAACCAGTTCTATTATCCACCCCAAAATTAACTAAAGCTCATTTTCGAAAAATTCATTAGTCACACGTTCCAAATTGTTTATGCCAGTAACCACTAGAAATATGGCCCAGCCACAAGCACACCAACCTCATCAAGAAATAGTCGAACCCTATAAATTAATCGAAATTTTTTCAATAATACCTGATTACGACGGTAATCAAATAAATTTAGTCACTTTTCTAAATTCATGTAAAACTGCGTATGACATGGCAGTTGGCAACCAGAAGGTACTCTTAACTGTCCATATTAAAAATAAATTAAAAGGACGCGCAGCAGAATTAGTAAATTCCAGAAACCCAAATACTTGGGACGAAATTAAAAATCTTCTCGAAAATCATTTCGGTGATCGTAGAGATTTAACTTCATTAATCCAAGACCTTCAACGAATGCGACAACTCTCAGGTGAATCTCCTCTCACATTTATTGCTCGATTACAAACGCACGAGGCAAAAATGCACGCATCTATTCATAAACAACAGTTATCAACAGGTCAAAAACAAGCGCAAATACAATTAACAGAGGGTATGATTCTAAATACGTTATTAACGGGATTAGAACCTAAAATAGCGCACGTTGTTAGAGCTAGCGACCCACCAGACATGCTAACAGCAATAAATAGAGTTCGCAAAGAACTACAACTAAATTATTTTGAAACGCAAAAGTTAAATCGCATTAACAATAACAATACCCCAGTACGTAAACCAAATTTACCTCCACCTACAAAACAATGTTCATTTTGCAAACGAATAGGGCACGTTTTCAACGAATGTCGTCAAAGACAACAAAGTCATCAACCCCCAAATTCCGGACCTCATCAAAACTACCAAAATTATCAAAATTACCCTAGGCCAAATTATTACAACCAACACCCCGGAACTTCACAAAATTCTCAGCAACAGAGACCCCCAGTTATTACGCCAAATCCAAATTTTAATGCTCAAAGACCCCCGCGATCCAACCAAACCCCAATTATTTTAGGCAAAATAATAACAATAGGAAAACGTTTCATTTAAACCAAAATAATGAACAAGAAGTTTACGAGCAGCCTAACCAAAATTATTACGAAAATACCAGTGACAGTTATTATACAGGTAATAACGCCCACAATGATACGAATTATTATCCTGCTAATAATTCAGAATACTACAACAACGAGGACTATTATACCGCTAATGGTCCCTCCGAAAATTATTATACGGAAGAACCAAATTATAACACCACCCTCGTATACGATCAGGATTTTCAATTAGGCCCACCTCCTCTATCAGACCCACCGGATCACAACAGGGATTCCAACACAGCAATATTGCAAACACAGTTTGGCAATATGAATCTAGACAATTTCAACCCCAATTTGAACTTCCCAGAACAACGATACCTATAAGCCCCTTGCTATCTGTTAAATCAAAAAATTTATACTACATTTACGACGCTACCAACACACATAAAATATTAATCGATTCAGGCGCAGGTTTGTCCACATTCAAACATAAAATTTGCGAAAATTACAGAAGGAGATGTCCAGAAAACGTTACCATACAGGGTATCACAGATCAAAAAAATAGTAATTAATGAATCCGTTCTTATTCCATTTAACACCAATGATCCACTTAAAGTTTATATATGCGACCTAGACATCGAGTTCGATGGACTCCTTGGTTCTGATTTTTTTAGAACATTATAACTGCATTGTAGACATAAAAAACAAAGTGCTCATAACAAATTTCAAAACAATTCCGATTCATAAAGTCACGGATCAACCAATTATTTCAGATACGCAAAATCACCAAAATCAATCAGCTAACAAAATTTCAAATATAATTTCGATCGACCCTCGTACGGAACAAATCGCAAAATTAAAATGTCATTTAACAAACACCGATGCCATACTATCAGGGCAAGAAAAAGAAAAAGTCAGAATACCAAACGCGATAGTGCACGTAAATCAGAATGGCGAATTTCTTACAACAATAATAAACGCGAACGCAATACCGAAAACCAGCGACTTCTCCGACATATCAATTGAACCTTTAGAAAAAATAAATCACATCCAAGATTACTCCCAATTTCAAGCAAAGTCCAAATTAGTAATGTACCCCATTCAAAATCCATCTACTTCAAACGAATCCGATTCCGATAATCAAAAAGATAACGTAACCGAGAGAATCGAAGATATAGATAAAAACGAAAGCGTAAAAGAATTTGAAACTTTTATAGAATTGTATAAAACAAAATCCCTTATTGATTATTCCAAAATTGAGTATACAAACGGACAACTTTTAGATAAATCTAATAAAAATATCGTAACGTTTTTCCAACAAAACAATCTTAAAGACTTCCATTATAAAATAATCGAAGACTTATTCGAAGAAAACACAGACTTTCGTAATTTAACATTAAACAAACTATCTAGTAAGTCTGTGCGTAACAGAAAATATTTTATAGTAGCACTACCATTCGACCCCGATACCGTAATAGAACATTTATTTGCATCAATATATCAAGGCCGTGAAGAATTTAAACCTTCCGAAACCTACTATGTCGAAAATAACGTCGATCTTCCCATCCTCGAAATATTATCGTTCCTTTTTATCAGAAAAAGACGTAAAATTCAAAGTTTGCCAAGACATCACTAAAACACCTGATAACGATCAAATTCCGATTATCATTGATCAATACCACACAGGTAAAGCCCACATCCATCGTGGAATAAATGAAACTATTAGGCGAATAAAAACCAAGTATAATTGGAAAGGATTGACAAAAGACGTTGATGATTACATAAAAAAATGCGAAATTTGTAACAAAACAAAAGCTTGTCGAAAAAATTTAGACGCACCCTTAGTTATCACAGAAACCCCAAAAGCTCCATTTGAACGCATAAACATTGATATCTTAGAAGTCCCCCCTAAAAATTATGCGCTTACAATACGCGATGAACTCACAAAATTTAGTCAGGCGTACCCCATTATTGACAAATCAGCAAAATCAGTAGCGAACACGTTACTTGTCTATTTCCAACATTTCGGAACACCCCGCCGAATCCACTGTGATTACGGACGTGAATTTGACAACGCTATCCTTAGAGACTTATGTTGCCTCTATGATATTAAAATAACATATTCTAGCGTAGGACACCCCCAATCAAACGGTTCCTTAGAACGATTCCATTCCACACTATTGGAAATGATAAGAATACACATGTCAGACCACCCCGATGAACATCCCTTTAACATATTACCTTACGCAATAATATGTTACAACACCTCAGTCCAATAAAACTCACGGATTTACACCCTATGAGTTAATTTTTGGTCATACCTCAAGTAGGCCACCCGAAACTCTGTACAATCAGAAAGAACTGATCACGAAATACATAAGAGACCTAAACAACCGCATATCTTATTATTATAAAGTAGCACAAGCAAAAACCAATTCCCAAAAAGAAAAAGCGAAAATTCGTTTTGACCAACATGTTTCTCAAACCCAGCCAGACTACCAAGTCGGACAAAAAGTTTATGTTAAAGAATCACAGATAAAAGATAAACTCCAAAACAAATTTAACGGTCCCTTTGAAATTGTAAAAATTCACAAAAATTCAGCTACTCTTCTAAATCAAAAAACCAAGCAAAAAACTAAAGTCAATTTTGATCGACTTAAACCCTATTCCGAAAATTAAAATCAAATATCCGTTACCTCTTCGGTTATAAAAAGTTTCAATGAAACTATTCAAAAATTAGCAATTGATGAAAAAATATTTAATCGAGACATAAGCAGAATCGAGAAAGCTATTCATCAACTAGGAGATAAAATCGCACTGGTTGAAGCCAAATTAAAATTTCTCGAAATTTGCGAAAAGTTAATGGAAAGTTATTTATACCTTCAGGACAATCTTAATAACATTCTAAATTCAATAACCTTTGCTCGTTTAAAAATTATTCACTCTTCAATCATTACACCAGATAATTTGATTATCTCTCTTCAGGAAATATCTCAAAATCTTGTAAAAAATAATTTACCCCTTCCAGTGAAACATTCAATGATACCTTCGTACTTAGAAATCATCGAATTAGAAGCCTTTCAATCAAAATCAGATTTAATTTTTGTGCTAAGAATCCCACTAGTGGAACAGCAACTGTACACCCTTTATCATTTGTACCCAATTCCTATTTTGGACAATAGAACAGGTTTGCACCACGTATTATCATTTTCTCAAAAGTTTATTGCGCGGAATGATGATTCTCTAATGTACATACCCGTAAAAGATTTGAGCACATGCAAGCAACTAGGTGATCGCAAGAAACTATGTTCAGATCTTTACGCCTACCCGATCGATAGCAACGCAGCATGCGAGGCCCAATTATTGAAGAACTCCAGACAAATCCCCAAAAAATTGTGACAGCTCCCTTGTATATGGACAAGGATATAACGTTCAAAAACTACAAAACAACGTTTGGCTCGTAATCGTTTCCGAACCAATCCACATTACCATAAATTGCAACCAGATGGACACGAAGATAACGACAGTCAACAAGAACTCAATACTAAAACTCCAACCAGATTGCTACGCATTTGTTGGCATAACAAAGGTACAAGCCGAAAGCCGTAATACCTTCAACATCACGGATAACTCTCACCCTGTAGTTATACCATATGATTGCTGTAGGGATATTCCAGAGAAACTGCAACTTCCAAAATTAGAACCCCTCCAATTCGACCATCTAAACATCGAAAATCTGGATATAGCCAATCATAAATTGGAACAATACTCCAGAGATTTAGACAAGTTAATTAATGAACCCTTTATAACGAAACACATCACCTTGACCACCTACTTAACCATTGGCATCGTGATTGGACTCCTGGCCCTCTACATCACCTGTAAATGCAAGACCCGTCTTTGCAACAAATCCAAAGACACACCCCCGAACGAGACACTAAGAAGACTCAACACCCTCCTAAGAAGAAGACCCCATCTCCAACAAGAAGATATACCAGAATTATCATAAAAGTCGACGTATGACGTCAACTTTTTATTAAAAAGGGGAGTTGTTATATGCAAAAATATACAATGTAATATGACTATCAGTAGTAGACGTAATCCGATACGTCAAAAGATAACAACTTCCTTTGAAACCACTCTTTGTGAGAAACGCAAGCATAGCAGTTTGATTCACAGAACGCTTATGCTTACGTCGACAAACCCGAGCTTATAAATATAAGTGAAATGTACCATGTTAGTCAGTGAAGTTACAGTGAAGTTACAAGTCATGTACTCATTCAGTTAGTCTTAAGTCTTAATTTTCATGTAATACAGCGTCCAGTGCTGGACGTATGTAAAGTAAAATAAATCTTTTTTAAAAACACAATTTCCAAACAAAAAATATAAAATATATATATATATATATATATATATATATATATATATATTATTTTTTTTAAATACACTTTTAAAAACAACTCCATTGTTTTCCAAGTAATTTTATTTTTTATTACGTATACAAAATATACATATACTTAGTTTTTTTATGTTTAGTACTTACGTGGGTAAATAACTTTCATAATGTTTCATAATACTTTATATAATTTAGTATTTACTTGGGTAATAACTTAAATATCATTTTAAAATTTACTTTCAACCTATACCTTTAACTTTTTTTGATAAATTAAATATATTTTATATATTTATTTCAAAGATATGTACTTTGAAAAACAATTCCATTCCAACAAGTACCTACCATGAAAAATAATTCCAACAAGTACCTACTTTTATTTTTATTACACAAACTATAAAAATTATATTTGCTTTTTGTCTGATAAATTAAATAATAATTATCACATTCTGAAATAATGTATGAATCGGTAAAATAAGTACATATTTAAGGCGTACACGCGGATTATTTTTACAGCTAATGAAAATTTATAACTTCTTTTGCTATCTTTTTAGTTTGCCATCATATCGATGTACAATTTGTGCAAAATTCAAATTCTTATATCAAGCCCCACCAGAGTTAACCCCTTGTGGGCAGCAAGTAGAAGAAAACAATTTAAGATGCTGATTTTAGGCATTGTTGAATATAGGTAATTAACTAACAAGAAAATATTTTTTTCAAAATTTTATTCAAATTAGTTTTTTCAAAAAAATGTGGTATGTCAGATATACCACTAAGCAATAAATAAACAAAAATTGATTTGTTTTATGAAAATTTTGAAAACATGACAGTGTCCGAAGGACATAGAGCCACTCCACATGTTGAGTACGAGCATTTTGACCTTCTCTGGTGGTTTCTTGCGCTGCACAAGCCGCATCTTCTATATGTTCCATAAACAGGCATGTGCAACGACTGGCCCACCCTTTGTTCAATTGGGATTATTCTCTTGTAATTGGTGACCGGTTTCTTCGGTTCCAAACTTGCCCTTGTTGTTCTCGTTTCATTAATATTTTTAGCAGCACCTTAATTTAACATTAATCCCGCAACCACAGCTAAGCGAAAATCTTTCAGGCTCAATCCTGTGCTACGTCCACTCCTCTCTTGATAAATAATTGACGCATTGACCACTGCGACATCGATAAAATGCCAGATAATTCGTGGCCACCATTCATCGAGATTTTCTAAATCTGTATAACGCCAGCAACTTCTTCCTAAACAGGAAAACAAAAAAAAACGCATCGTTGACACTTTGTGGTATATTTGATATACCACAAAATAAACATTGTTCAACTACGTGCTACCAAATATCTAATAATTTCAGTGCACTTATCACTTACAAATATGATCATTTTACCATAAAATTGTACTTACTCGCCATACGTTTTTGAATTTTTAATAATATAACACTGCACAATCTAGTCACCAAAACGACAGTCACATGTAAATAGCTACCCGCTTAAGTCAGCACTGTTGTCGCCAATTGTAAGTTTTACTTATAAGTGCTAGGTGGCACACCCATAACAAATGTTTGGCACCAGTGGTACGTACGACATACCCCTAAGCAACTAGGAAAGAATTTTTGAAATTGTGGTACGTTCCATGTACCACAAAGCTCGAAAGGGTTAACAGGCGTCAAACTTAAAATAAAAAATATTACAATTTTCAAAAATTCATAAAAAAGGGCACAATTATTAATATTCTTATTTTAGCTATGATGAGTACTCTATTATATTTAGTAAGTAAACAAGATAACTTTGACATTTCAATCCTTCATGGAAAATTTTTGTTCTAAAAAGTAGAATTAGTTACCTTTCGACACCCAACTTTGGAGGACATTTTTTCTTATTAGGCATAACATAAGGCTTTTAGCCTTTTAACGGTGGGATTGGTCGATGTATCGACCAGCAGTCGTGTTGGGGACTCCACGTGAGAAATTCATTAAATATATCTATAAAATTCGCGTCAATCAGAGGTCGATTTTAACTCAAATTTCCCTGCCGTTAACGGGTTAATATACAGGATAAAATTAAGAGGACAATTTTTTGAAAAAAAAAATGACATAGTTCAACGTCTTACAGCATAATCCAGCTCAAACATGTTTAGTTGACGTTAATGTCTGCATAGTGAAAAATTGGCCCGCACCGCTAAACAAAAATGATCGCTACTCATAAGCGGTTTAAGATAAAAATAAAAATGTACCTGTTTGAACTGCCAATATATGGAATATGTAAAAAAACTGGTCGAGCAACCATCATTGGATCACTTCATATGGATTGACCCTATGTCGTTGGCAACAAAAGAATAATTTTTAGAAGCCACTACCCGTGTGGCCCAAAATTCTCTACAAATGACCAACAGTTTGGATAATTGATCCGGCTCGAAACTCCAATATCACAGGAGCCAAAGTAGGTTGGCAATATTAACATATTGGAGACATGCATTATTGTTTTTAATGAAATAACAACAATACCGACATCAAATTTAAATATCTAAAAAAAAAACAAATAAGACATATTGAAATACATAGCAACTGAAAAAAAAACGGAAAAGTAGCGGGAAATTAAATAAAACTATAAAAATATAACTTGATTGAACACACTTTTATCAAAATAGTCAAACCATGATTCATAAATAATACCGCATATATATATAAAAAAAGTCGGATGTTTCGGCACATTAAGTCAAATGAAAACTGCACAGCTGTCAGCTATACAGGCAATTTGTATGTGTGCATTCATTTCCCGATTTTTTGTAGAAGATTTATGCGGTGCTACAAATACAAACGGTGAAACGAGCTTGACTCTATGCATATTTGCTTTTCAGCCGAAATTCTAGTCAACTTAATCTACCAGTGGAAGAAAATTAAGAACATCTAAATTTTGCAAATTATTTGATGATTTCGAACTAGCAGTTAAGTATGTCATTAGTCATTACTTCATGTCAACAAATTAAAGAACTATGCCCAGTTTGGGGCATGAAAGTGCAGTGACGAGTTATATATCGATCGATAGGAGCAGGTTTGCTGAGTAAAAAAATAGGGATTTTGATGCGCTCCTAGAAGTCCCCTATGAATGAGAGCTCTAAAACGCTTCTCGTTCTTGCTCCTCATCGGAGCTTTGCAGCATTATAATTATGTCTGTGGCTGCCCCCGATGGTGCACGGATTTCATCTTTAAGGTGTCGAGCATAGCCGGAATAATGAATTGTACTAAATACAATGCAAAACAATGTATTTAGTACCATCCGTTACCGTCATCACCACGGGGAGGTACCCTGGACGCAGAGAACTCAAGACAAATCTATGAAAACAGGGGCAAACTTTGGAGCGCTCCAGCACCTATAGGACTGGTTTAACAGAGTTGTGCCCGTAGAACTTTTTGATCCTCTACTGATGCCCTATAATCCTAGACAGGTTTCATATCTTCACTCCGTGGCCCAAGTTTCATAAAAAATTGGGCATAGTTCTTTCAATAAAGGGCTTAATACGGCACTGTGGCCAAAATTTGCGTAGCAACTACTTAAAAACTCAGGTGTATAGTTTATGTGGTTGTGGTGTTATAGTTTTTATAAATGTAGTCCTTTCACATAAACACAAATAATACGAGTATTCTCAACGGTGAATTTACAACAACTGAGTAGGCAGTTATAATAAGTTTACAGTAAATTCCGGATTGTATACGTGTAATTTTGTAGAACATAGATTTCAGTTTGATGTAAACCAATTTGATATAATTTAGCGAATATTTCATTTCAAATAGAAGAAAAGCGATGAAATAAAAACAACGCAAAAATCTATTTTTTGCTTGTCTGCCAAAATTTTCTCAGGAATATAAATTACACACGCATACGAAAAAAAAGACTGTTACCATCATGGAACGGTAGACTAGGTTTGTTCGAGTTCCCACAATAAGATCCGTCTAACTTAACTAACTGCTTAGAAATTGCGCAGAACTGAATGTGATGTAAATAAAGTTTCGAACAAACACATAATAGTGTTTGTAAATAGTTCTAAACACAATTAAACTCAAACACTTTTTGAATAATCAAAATCACAGAACAAAATAGTCTACGCGGAAAAATTTTGGTTGTTATTAGTAATTTTTGTTTTATTATATTTTCGTTTATTTCAAGACTATGTGAAGACGATAAACTAGAACTATATTATGAACTCATATCTAATATTAAATTAGAGAATTACACTTTTAATCAATGGAAAAAAACTCCACTTAACTAAACTTTAGTTACTTAACAGTACAGTTACTTAACCAAAATTAACAAAAACTTTGTCACAGACTGCAATTCTACAGTCCTGTTTATGACCTGACGACAGTAAATAAAACCTTGCTCATTGTATGCATATATCTAATACTCCTATATTGCTGATTCCCGTAAGTAGAGGTGTCACGGGGTAAAAGTGAGACAGCAAATGACTACTTGACCTGTTGTGCGCAAGCGTCACGAGTAATTGGCTGTGTGTGACTGGATGTTCAATTCTCGGGCATGCGCGTAAGACTCGGAAATAGTTACTAGAGAGAGACAGACGCATATATGTCTGCACCGTGTTGATTTCGCCAATCTCCAGATCCTTCTAGCAATATAGGAGTATTAGATATATGATTGTATGCATGTGTAGAAAATAGTTCTGATGGAGTCCCTACCTCAGAGCAGGGACTTTTGGAGGGAAAGGAGGGAATTTGGGACATTCTACAATAAGTCTTAAAAAATCTCGAATATAATACTATATATCACCAATGCAATGGTTCCAAAAACGTTCTTGAATAAACCGAACGCGATATAGGAAATACGCATGCGTCTGAGCTCTAAAACTGTAGTAAACGAAACTCGAACAAGCCTAATAAAAACTTGGACTATCCAGTGGATAATTATTGTATATGGTTTTATGAAGTAACTGATCTAAGAAAAAATTAACGTTTGAGGATTCAGCATAAAAATAAAATAACTGGTATAAAAATGGTATTAAATATTGAAATATTTTAAATTAAAAAAAAATTAAAAAAATGAAAAAAATAAGGGCTTTTACTGAGCTACATACTCGTACTATTATTTTACCTTATTAATGAATAAACATAAATGAAATATATAACATATTAATTAATAGAGATAATTACCTATGTAATGTGTTGATTTCTAGGTTTTCGAGGTAGAATAATTGAAATACTAGTATTCTACTTTCCTCTCGTCTCATTTTTATTTTCTTTATAAAGGTCACATTGATTGTGTATATATTAGGTGTGTTCACATTGTAAGAGCCACTGTATTTCAATATATTTATAAATATTAACTGTACGATATTTCTGACATGCTACAAATCGGTGAACATGTTAGTGTAGTCAAATAAAGGTCTGTCTGTCTGTCTGTTAGTCGTTTTTGACATAAGGGACATATGTGAGTCATAAGAGGCATATGACAGATAAAGGTCGTATAGGTTATAAAAGATGTCATAAAGGTCAAACAGGCCATGTCGGTAATAAAGTTCATGTAGATTATAAAGTTCATATAGGTCATAATGGGCATACAGTATACAGTATACCAGTATACAGTATACAGTATACAGTATACAGTATACAGTATACAGTATACAGTATACAGTATACAGTATACAGTATACAGTATACAGTATACAGTATACAGTATACAGTATACAGTATACAGTATACAGTATACAGTATACAGTATACAGTATACAGTATACAGTATACAGTATACAGTATACAGTATACAGTATACAGTATACAGTATACAGTATACAGTATACAGTATACAGTATACAGTATACAGTATACAGTATACAGTATACAGTATACAGTATACAGTATACAGTATACAGTATACAGTATACAGTATACAGTATACAGTATACAGTATACAGTATACAGTATACAGTATACAGTATACAGTATACAGTATACAGTATACAGTATACAGTATACAGTATACAGTATACAGTATACAGTATACAGTATACAGTATACAGTATACAGTATACAGTATACAGTATACAGTATACAGTATACAGTATACAGTATACAGTATACAGTATACAGTATACAGTATACAGTATACAGTATACAGTATACAGTATACAGTATACAGTATACAGTATACAGTATACAGTATACAGTATACAGTATACAGTATACAGTATACAGTATACAGTATACAGTATACAGTATACAGTATAAAGTATACAGTATACAGTATACAGTATACAGTATACAGTAATACATATTTAGTCTAATTAAATGTGGAAAAACTGGATGTGGAAGTAGTGTTTCTTTAGGCAGAGGTTATTTTCCTGCACTTATAACAGTGCATTTTAATAATTGGGGTTCGGAAAGTGTGCCAAAACGCAGAGTCGTATTTTTTAAGCGCCTTGTAAATTATATACGCATGTATTTCTTGCCCGTGCATACGTACGTCACTGGCCGCGCCTAGTAATTATACTCTAGTCCGAGAGGGATAGTCTTTTCAAGTCAGAGCTGAGCGATTACGAGGTCCACGTAAAAATATCATACATTGCGTAAAACATGTTTACAGAAGACATATCAAGGTGTCGTGGGAAATATCAAAGAAGACATATGTACGCAATTAATTTCTGTGACTGACAGTAAACGAAACAACATATTTTTGCGGTAATAAGATCGTTAATGATCTGATACCAATTTTAGGTGTTTCAGATATATTGTCCCCGATAGTGATAGCTAGTAAAAAGGGATTCGCAAACAACGTGCAAAAGTATAGAAATCGTAGTATATAACATATGCATTGTCCTCTGTAAATGTAAAAAATAATAATGTACTAATGTTACTGGTTACAAACAACTATGCCAAATTGGTATCGTCCTTTGTCCATGTGAACTATTTTGATTTTGCACCTTAACTTCAGTAAATGTGATACGATCATCTTCCTTCTACAACCATATGTACAGGCCAAATTCGTTTAACGAGAAGAAATGCAGAAATACTACTGGTTGTAACAACGTACGCTCAAGTACTGAAGACAGTCGGTGTTTCTGAATGAAACAAGCGCTAGTTATGTACAATATTAACATATTTTTACTCTTGTTTTTTTGGTTTCTCATATTTCCTTTAGTCAATGACATTACGGATTACGAGTCCGAACTTGCGTTGTGGCACACTTTCCGGACCGTATTACGGGGTAACATCACTGTAGAATTTTCAAAATATCAATTTTTGTTTTTTGGCTTAAAACATATTTTGAATCTTCTAAAATATGAGGCGAAAAGTTTTATATATGAAAACAATGTTTTTGTCTGAAATTTCGCGCTTTTCACAAAGCGTGTCGAATGCCTCTAATGCGACTCATGCCTGTGACGACATACCTGCTCGAAAGGTACTACGTAATATCTTATCTACTGATTTTTAATTTCTGTAATACACTCGAACCCCTTTTTAATTCACATTCGCTTAATTCACATCCTCTCTTATTTCACCACGTTTCCCCCTATTATGTCACGGAAACCGTCCCGCTTAAGTCGCCGCCTGTCATCCAATTTTTAAAATATTCGATGACCTGTAATTTCTCTGCAAATGACAATATTTTAATAAATCTTCTTTCCTGAAAATTGAATTATCTTTTGAATTGATTTGGTGAATTAAGAGGGGTTCAAGTGTACACCACTAGATTCGTTAGAAACTATGTTTACTCAATGTGAAAAAAAAAATCAAGTGAAAGTCTAGGCCTGAAGAGAATGAATGGTGGTGGTAAAATAATGAGTGGATGAAGATTGGTATGAAGAGCATTTTACAAATTATGTAAATTTGGGAAATGGATATCGGTGTGCCGTCATACAATTTTTACTTGGTAGCCGATACTACGCGCATCAAATACGTCGAGCATTCTTTGATCGATGCGGCAAAAGAGGCACATAATACGCATTAAATCATCTAGAAAAAGGAAAAGAGGAGAACCATTTGAACGTGGAAGGGCAGCTTTATGGTCCTGGGATCGCAGGTAAAAAATTTTAAACAGTCGAATTTCTTATTTTTTCATATCGACAACTCATTTTAAAACTTTAAATGCGTTTTTCTCGAAACACGATTTTTCAAAACAGCACGCAACTCCAACAATTTTCAATATTTTCGTTTGAAATTATAACCACATCCTTAAAACAGCAATTTTAAGTGAAACACGTATGGATTTTTCGATAAGTTAATTTAAACAATTTTTATAAACAAATAATTTCCCCTTTTTCGTCGAAAAATTTCGATAATGGACATGCCAATTACACAAAAAATGCAGACAACGTGTCTGCGGAGAATAACTTTAGCACCGCCATTTTGCAACATTTATGGATGAAAAAAAAATTCTGTACTTCAATACATGATCAATAACACCCTTAAAGCGTTTTTTTCTTACTAACTTTCTTTCAATCCGAAAAAAAAAATCGTAAAAACAGCGTTTTTTTTAGGCTGTTACAGTGGTGTTACCCCTTAATGATTTTAATTAGATATTAATGCAACTCTGGGAGTTAATCTGACCTACGAACTAGCTGATCATGTTTTATTATCCCCCTAACAACAAATTTTATTACCCCTAAATAAAATAGATTTCTACAACACTACTGAATATTCGAAATGTTGTCGAAGGACATGTTGCCTGTGTCTGATAAGCAAATAATACCTGATTTACAGTATGATTTGTTGTATAGGTAAAACAAAAACATTTTACACAATAAATTTTCCTTTAAAATCATTCCTGAATTAATTCACCTGATATACGGCCTTAATCGTTCGCCGATATGCAAATACGTTCGGTTTTATGAAACCTGAAAAGCAATTGCAAAAGAATTATTTTCAAACAGAAAAGAGCGTGTTCTTCATTCTTATGTCGCAAAAGGATTTATTTGTATGTTTACCAAACGTATTACCGAACTGAATCCGGCAGACGTAACTCATAAGCTTCTAGAGGTTTTGCTCGGGCAGTAAGCCGGAGCCAATTTAATTTAATTCATTTCGTCTTTTAACAAACTTCATTCTGAAATACTGCTGGAAGGTCCGCGAAGCGAAAAAGTGCATTTTGTTCGACTGACAAAAAAGACGCTCGACGCTAAACACTTGAAAATAGAGGAACATAAATCTGAACGACCCGCTTGCTTATCGAAACACAAATTGTCAAAAGGCAAAAATATTAAACTAATAAGTCACTCTTTACTTAGTTATAGGGTATATTCCTAAAACTTCCTTCAGATCATCTACTACAAGATTAGAGAGACAAAAAAAACATATATAATGTTAGAGAAATCTGTTATTTTGTGATTAAACGACCGCTGTCTAATGGCGGCACTTCACTTGGCGTAGCGTATTCGAATATTTGTTGTATTTGCCCAAAAACGGCAATGTGTAGAGAAGCTATTCGCTATATTTCCTTTATTTGTACAAATAACGCGAATAGCGCTAACAGCAAATACGCGTTTCCGTCCACTTGTCGGTTTTCAATAACACATCAAAGAAGTCAAATAAGGCGAATATTTTCGGTAACCGTCCAGACTTGGTTCCACCAGCGCCGTGTTCATCATGATCTTTTAGTAACTTTGTACTTATATAGATTTAACATATAAGTAATAAGAAGCATTCAGATAATAAGCTGCTGTCGCTGTCAACACGTCCGTCACTGTATTCACTTGTTCTAAATATTCAACATATTTGGCATATTTGAGTATTTTGATATATGTGTGGATGGCATGTTTGGAATGCTTAAGTGCCACCATAAGGAATCACTACTCACTACTTCAATAACCAAATGATGAAAACTGAAAAGGCAAACTGAAAATTCTTTGTATTGTAAAATAATGGCTGTTTGACTTTGAAAATCTCGAAAATGGTTGAAGATAGGTATAGGGTATGTTGCATGAAATATGTGTAGAATTGTTCGGTAAATACAAAAGTGTCGAAAAATACAGGGTGTTGTATTTAACAAAACTTATATTGACACTGACATAATCAAGGTCACTAGCATATGTCAAACGGAATATGTCATTTTATAGGCCTCATGAATTCAAGTAACTTTATAAATAAAGTTTTTTGCTAACTATCCTGGGTGAGCAGATAAAGCTGGGTGTAAACTAAAAGCTGAGACACCCTGTATAGAAGGGAAAATGCTCGTTCCACATCTGCTGAAGTTAAAGCTGCAAATTCAAAATAGTTCACATGGACAGAGGACGACACACCACGCATATTATTCTTACGAATTTCGCACAGTTGCTTGTATCATTAACAATTGTTTGTTGTCACTAACATCAGTACATTATTATTTTTTACATCTACAGGGGACAGTGCACGTGTTACTACTATTTCTATATAAATTTTAGGCGTTGTTTGCAAAATCCATTTACTAGATAATAATATCATGGACGAAATACCTGGAACACTTAAAGTTCGTATCAGAACATTAACGACATTATTATCGCAAAAATCTGTTGTTTCGTACACTCTCAGCCACAGAAATTTATTGCGTATGTCTTCTTTGATATTTCCCCATGACACGGCGATATGTCTTCTATAAATATGGTTTACGCAATGTATAGCTACTAGACAATGGAATATCGGATACATATTTGGAAAAAAAACGTCTAAAGTGAATACTGTCGACCACGTTCCACGAAAGGGTACATGTGCAAAACTTTATGCACAAATCAAATCAAAATTCCTTTTTTTTTCTAACAATATTAGTAATATTGTGTTGATAGATTATATCGAATCTAAATGTCTTTCACCCTCACAGACAAATCCAAATAGTAAATGTTTCCAAGTGGGCATTAGCTACGATCTAAAAGACATTGTCTAGAAATCAACCATCATTTTGGCATAAAAATGTAGCATTTCAACGATTCAGGAAGCAGACCAGAGATGACTTCATAAACAAGGGAGAATCAGCTAGTGGCAATTCAACTCCATACGATGAGACTTTTTTAGAAAAGTAAACACTATCGGAACTTCAAAACCACCCATCAGTAATTCGGATTGCTTGAGAAAAAATTGTAGTAATTGTCAACATGTCCTAAAAATATTTCATTTGAATATTCAGTGTAAAAAATAAAATAAATTAATTTGATGTGTTTTTAAGTGAATATGACTTTAATTTCTTACTAATTAATGAGCACTGGTGTACTCAAGAAGAAGTTGGATATGTAAATATAAATAACTACAACCTAATTTCTAGTTATTCTCGATCAAATATTTCACATGGTGGAGTATCTATGCACAAAAAACATATTCTAGTTGCAAACAGTTAGATCTTATAAATAATATCTCGCTTGAACAACACTGTGAATTAACTTGTGTAGAATATAATAATATAAGGCTAATGACGATATACTCGTATAGATCTCCTAATAGTGACTTAGTGGAATATTTTTAGAAAAACTTAATATCGCTATGAGTCATTTTGTGAGAAACGACAAAATTTTATTTATATCTGGTGATTTCAATGTACATTTTCACAATAAAAGTGACACATTTGCAAACACTTTAATAAACGTTTTTAATTCTTATGGCCTTTCTCCTAGTTTCTCTGGATTATCTAGAAACAACAATTGTCTGGACAATATTTTTACCAACTTGAATAGTAATAAATATCTCACAACTTCAATTGACTCTAAATTGTCCGATTATTTGGGTATTTTTCTCATAGCTGAAATAGGAGTTATTAGTTCCTCACCTAAAATAATAACACACCGTCCTATTTCTACCAATGGTCTCGACGACCTAAAAAATTATTTAGATAAAATAAACTGGGAATTCACTAATTATTACAATATAGCTATTGAGAAGCGTTTTGAAATATTTCTGCAAGTAATTACAGATGGTATACAAAAGTTTCTACCAACTAAAACTTGTGTTTTAAGGAAATCCAGAGAACCTCATGCACTTCAGTGATACTATAAAGGAGATGCGCGACCAACTACACTTTCTATACGATATTTACAAGCGAAGTCCTTCAGATTATACAAAATCCAACTACAATAACTATAGATCTATATATCGTAAGGCAATTTCTGATGCTAAAAAAGCATGTAACGATAACTTTATTTTAAATCATGATAATCCTCAGAAAGCGGCTTGGACTATAATTAACAGTTACAAACAAAAAACTGACCCGGTTATATCTACAGTTTCATCCGAAGAATTTAATAATTATTTTGTAAATGTTGCGGATAATATTTTAAACAAGTTAACAGCAGATAATACAAAATTTAGGGATTATTTTACGGGATCAACTAATTTCAATTACATTCAGTTTACAGAGGTATCTCCATGGGAAGTGGCTAACGTAATCTTAAATTTAAAAAACAAAATTTGTATGGACGTTTACCACTTTAACATGAAAATTTTGAAGGGTATTATGAATTCAGTATTACTACCACTCAATTTAATTAATACTGTATAACCAACTCTCTATTTCTCGACTGTTTAAAAATTTTGAAAGTAG
Organism: Aromia moschata; assembly: GCA_029963805.1. Lineage (NCBI taxonomy): Eukaryota > Metazoa > Arthropoda > Insecta > Coleoptera > Cerambycidae > Aromia > Aromia moschata. Next base: position 79,622 of record JAPWTK010000980.1, read on the forward strand.
TACCACAAAAAGAACGACTTGAACGACCCCTCAAATTATAGACTCATATCGGTTATACCATATATTGGAAAAGTTTATGAAAGTTTGCTTAAAATACAAATTACCTTACACATGGATGCCAATAACTTATTTAATTGTCATTTAATCAAATTGCCAAATTGTCATTTAATCTACATATAAGTGAAACAGTATCATCATGTTTGAAGATGTTGGGATTTATATTCAGAAATTGTCGAAGTTTCCAAAATACACAAATAATAAAAATAGTTTATTATGCTTTTGTTAGGTCAAAGTTAGAATATGCCTCGATGATCTGGTATCCATACTATAACAATCAAATTTTTCAAATAGAGAACTTACAGAGAAAATTCCTTAAATTTATACATTACAAAACTTATGGTGTTTATCCAGATAGAGGTTATAATCATCAATTATTACTCGATACATTTGAAGTACCATCTTTATAGACGTGTTATATGTAGTCTAAATTTTGGTTATAAATTAGTATGCAATGAAATAGACTGTCCTAATTTACTTAGTGGTTTAAATTTTCGTATACCAAGAACTTCATCTAGAAATATAGAAATGTTTATGTTACCGATAGCTAGAACTAACATACTGTTACGTTCACCTTTATATACAATTAGTAATAATTTAAATAAAATTAGTCTGTTTTGTGATATACATTATACAAATATGCAACAATTACGTAACCTTGTCATGGAATATAATCATCTTTTTTAATATAATAATTTCATTTATGTAAATTGAACTATGCAATACCTACACCTTTTTGTTTGTTAGTAGATTGAGAATTATTGTACATTTATTTTCACATTTGTATATAGGTATTAATATCAAATCTTTATTTGTGATATTGTAGATAATTATTGTATTTATTTTGATTAATGTTGTCCTTTAATTGGATTATGTAATCTGTTGGGCAATAAAAATCCATTATTATTATTATTATTATTATTATTATTATTATTATTATTATTAATCCAAACCAATATGGCTTCCGAAATGGGCGATCAACAACATTAGCAATAGATAAATTAACGTCATTTATAAACAAGGGTTCCGAAAAAGGCAGATACATATGTTCTCAATTTTTGGATCACACTAAAGCTTTTGATTGTGTGTCACACTATCAAAAATTATATCACACTATGTCACACTGTCAAAAATTATACTACTATCAATTCTCAACTGAAAGCTTACACTTGATTAATTCCTATCTAAACAACCGTCAACAGCTTGTTAATTATAACAATATTTGTTCCAACACGAAAGAAGTAAAATACGGGGTCCCACAGGGATCCGTTCTAGGACCGACTATTTTTTTAATATACATTAACGACTTTACTAATTCCTTAAATAATGAGGTGCTCAGCTCACCGTATTATTTGCTGATGGTACTAGCTTAACTGCTTCATATTCAACTTTAGATGAATTATTAAGAAACATTCCTCAAACACAATCGAAAGCCCAGGAATGGTTTAATAGCAATAAACTAAATCTTAATACGTCCAAAACTGAGAAAATGTTATTTAGCCTTAGAAATGCCGATAATAATGATAATCCGCAGTTTATAAAATTTCTGGGGGTTCTACTTGACCCTAAATTATTCTGGGATCAACATACAACTGCTGTTGGTAACAAGATATCAAAATATTTATATATATATTATACGTAATTTGGTTGATAAAGTATTGTTACATACACTGAAAATAGTCTATCACTATCATTTATGTCCTAACTCATTAACCGATTAAGCTCAAAATCTAATCAGTTTCAGACCTCATCGTGGTACATAAGATTATAAGTGTTTCACGTTAGTGTTTTTAGGTAACTCAGGAATGCATTTATTCCCGAATTATTGAGTACACAGCAAAGCACAAATAGGCAGAAGGCAGACAGACCGACAGACATAGACATACAACAATCTATTTTGTTAACTTAACAAACTTAAAAACTCGGATGTTTCAGAACAATTTATGTGTATTCAACCAATAAGATTTTCAAAAAGTTTTTATCGACACTGTACTTCCACTTGTACGTGAACACGGGAGTGAAATTAGGTATGTTGTGACGTTCCTTTCGTATATTTTGACGGCTAGAACCCTTGAGGCCCTACGAAACAGTCGCCACTGGCCGTAAGGTCTACAAAAAGCGTATTTTATTCGACAAACAAAAAGGGCACTCGAGACTAAACACCCTAAAGTAAAAGAACATAAATCTGAACGGATCGTTAATTTAACGAAAAGACAAAGCGTCAAAAGCCGAAAGTATCAAACTAATAAGTCTTTATTTAGTTCCATATAAAGCAAATCCCAAAATCTCGCTGCGACCAGGCACGCTGGGATTAGGGAGACAAATTAAAAGTATTTTACTTGGGAATAATCTGATGTTGTAAATTATGGTTTCAATCAGACAGCGTGTCCAGTTGGCTGGACTCAAATTACATGTGATATCCATTCGGGGATTTCCAGATTACGTGCTGTATAGTTTGAACACACGCTTGCTTTTATTTTATTCTCCGACAATTCCGTCCCCGTTGTGACCCAATATGGCTTTACGCAAGTTTTTTAATGCGGATGAAGCTTAAAATAGTACAGTGTAAAAAACCGTTAAAAATCATGGTTTTTGTCATCCACGCGTTAATTGGTAATTCATATTTGAATATCATGTTGTCCCAAATACAATATATTCCTTTCTTATGGTCACAAACAGATATTATTTACATTATACAGTTCGATTTCAGAAAAGAATATCTTTTAGTTAAATGTACAAATGCATTCGGAAAATTTACCTAACTTTTTGGGTCGATTATAATTTTTCTGACGTCGGCTGGCGCTACCGGGATTAGTGTAACGTTGATATCTTCTACGACTCATAGTTACACACCCTCAAAACCTTATTGGTTCTAGAAGGACGGTGTCTCAGAAGCCACTAACCAATTAGAGCGCCAATTATAATGCCTAGTAAACAATATATTCTGTCTCTGTCTAGATGCTGATCTCACTCCCACTCATTCTGTTACTATCTTCTAAGTTCATTATGGGTAATCCGTATAAGAACATTCTCAGGGTCTTGCTGACACGACTGCTTTCCATATTACCAATACCAATTAATTAATAGTGTTCAAATGTAAATTTGTTTTTCTACGACCGCTATGAAAAACAGCATTTTTTCTCACACTTTACACAACTACAAAGTTATGTATTGTTCATACCCGTGGGAAATCATTTCTCACGGTTCATTTCCCACACCTGTACATTTTAAATGGGGAATCGTCGACATCAAAATTAACGTAGTTGGCTGCTAGCGCTTCTGCTTTAAAGTAGTTATTGAAAATAATTGATTCATCTGTCAAATCAGTAAATATCGAATTATTTATAAGTAAAACAAAGTGCTTTAAATCAAATATATTTAAAAGCAAAATTTTAAAAATAATCAATGTATTCAATGTATTTCAAATAAATAATGTCATCATCGTTTTTTTAAATATAGTTATATAAAAATAAAGCTTGTAGTAAAATTCTTTCTACATTTTAATAAAAGATGTGCAGTCGTAGAAAAGTATAGTGTGCAACATGTGCAAAAATGCAATATCTCCATGAAGATTAGCCATTTTCTTGCACTTGTTGCACAATATACTATTCTATGCAGAATGTTTATTATTTCGTGCAGAAACGGTAGGTGATATGAATTTTTTTATTTTTTTCAAAATAGGTCTATTTAGGGGGCTTTCCGCTTTTCGGTTTCAAAAAATCGTTTTTTTTTTTACTGAAATCGATGCGTTATACATTCAAATTTATTGTCCTGAAATTTTAAAGTGATCCGTGTATTAGATTTCGAGTTACAGCCGGATTATTAGTGACGACGGTCCCGGCGCTTGAAAAGAGTACGCAGGAAAATGGATGTGGACAGTGTAAACGGGGACAGTAAGACCTCCAAGGCGACTTTGGATTTGAACCCTACAACAACGATCCGAAAGTAATGAAAAAGGAACGCGTCGGTCACGTGAAGAAAAACGCATGGGAGCCAGGTTCCGTAATGCGAAGAAAACAACAAGGGACACGGGGAAGAGGTACAGGAACACTGACCATCAAGGTAATAGGCGAATTGACAACTTATTACGGCCTGTTACTTATTATCCGTATTCGGCGAAATGCGGATTCAGTGGAAAAAATGCGTGACGCTATCTGACGTGAAGCCAAAATGAGGTCTACAAGACGGAGGAGGGTGTCCTGTACGGGCCCCGAATTGATGACGAACTGTAAGTAAAAAAAATTCATAATTATATGAAAAAAAAACGTAAAAAAAACTTCAAACGCATTTTTCTCAAAACAACATTTTTGAAACTGGAATGAGATTTTTCTCTGACACTAATTAACCGATTTTAATGATTTTTCTTTTAAAATGTTCACAAATGATGCCATTAGTGATCGACATAGGATTTTTTTGATATTGCAAAAATTCGATTTTTAATAACAATTTAAAGGTAGAAATTTAAGGTGAAAATCGAACTTTTTTTTCAAAGTTGCACCAAATCGCGTAAAATTTGAATTTCAAAAAACCCCTATGATAAACACTAACAACAACCCTATATTTTATAAAAATGTTTCATTTTTTGATTTCAGATGAATAGCGCCGTAGAAAAATCTCATTAACATGAGACATGTCCGCCTGAAGTAGCTGCATTGGAACAACGATCGACGGCCGCCATTTTGGTTTAAAAAATAAATAAAAAACTAAATGTAACCTACATACCTGTATCTTTTAATTAAAAAAAATTGTCTCAATCCGTTTTATACTTTCTTAAAAAAAAATTCCCAAAAAACCTTTTTTCTAGCGAAAAAGCGGAAAGCCCACTTTAGCATACATTTCAATGGGTAACTGGACAGAGCTCTATAAAAATATGTTACTCTTCTATCGTACAGGACATATTAGTCATAAACGTCGTATAGGTTTTAACGATAATATGGGTGATAAAGGATTAGAGGTACAGTTATGAATGTTATATAGGCGATAGAGGTCATACCGGAATATCACAATTTTAATAACATAACCTGATGCTTTTCGTAATTTAGGCTAATATGGCAAAATTTGTATGTGGAAGTAGAGATTCCTTAGGCAGTGGTTCAATACCCCTACTCATACGTCGATGGTTAAATAACGAAGCATATGTCGGGCTGAAAAAATAATATCATATTAGCGTAAATCCATAAATTCGTATATGCCGTTTAATTTGTGTGCTTATCTGGGTTATCACGTACGAAACTCAATAGGCCGTTCGATTTAATCCTCTTAAAAACGTTGATAAATGACGAAGACCGTATATCTACAAAAACATTAATCACAACGGGGCCCTCACTCCTGATTCATAACTTCATCAATATAACTGACAAAAAACATAACGCATAGCAATAAAATTACACAATCGGATTCCGCTATAATGCCAGATTTAATGAAAACGGCGCAGAGCTAAAAAGCCATGCTTTAGTAAACAATGGCTATTACTTATAAATTTACATTGATGTTTTGATGTCGTTTGTTTCTATCGGGAAGCTTTAATTTGGACTTTTTGTGCTCCAAAACGAACCGAATCCATGTAAAATAGCAATGTTTTTTTGTTGTTCCGGTCAAACGCTGATCAAAATATTTGCTAAAATTTATGTGTATTGGAGACAGAAATACCATTTAGCTTTGCAGCTTTAATTAGGATTTCATAGTGCCAAATATAGTTACAGTTAGTTTAGCAGAATATAGTACACTTTATTCAATTGAAAATAATTAACATTTTGAAATAAACTACTAAAATTTCATACTTAATTTTACGGATATTAATAAAAAAATGCATCCAATGTCATAATCTAAATATTCGTTGGCACACATTTGACAACCCCGAACATGAAACTGATTAGCTTTTACTTACTTATTACTTTATTTAAGTATGGCGAAACCTTATATTTGAAACCTTTGCCTCCTTTTGTGGTCTCGACCTTTTCGATCTTCCTCAAAGGAGACGAGGAGACAAAAGGAGGCAAAGGTGGAGTATTAGGTTAAGGTCGGCAATTATATCAGAGTTGATAAGGAGGCTAACTAGTCGACATCAAGGAGGTCGTAATAAGTTCAGAGATATCAAGGAAGCTAGGGTGGACATTGTAGAATAGTCAAGAAGGTCACAGAGGTCAAAAAAGGACCTAATTTACATGTCTAAAAAGCTAATCAGCAGTCAAATAGTATTAAAAAGTAAGAGGTGAAGGAAGTTAAGGAGGCTTACCTCCTTCACCTTCCTTGATCTCATATTAAAGAGTTTGATAAGGTCAAAAAGCTAAAAGAGAAAGGAATAAGGTTAAATTGTCAAATAGTTTAGAAGGTAAAAAGGGAGCCAAAAAAGGAAGCCAAAAAAGGAAAAAAGCCAACGATAGAGAAAAGATCACAAGGGTCAGAAAAGGCAAAGAGATGAAATACGTATAAAAAGGATAAATCAAATGTCAACGTTTTCAAAAAGATCAAAACTTTCAAAAATGTTAGAGCTCTACAAGGCCAAATATTAAAAAGGGAAAAAGGTAAAAAATGTCAAAAATGTTAAAAATGTAAAAAAAGTCAAAATATTCAGTCATTTACGAAAAGCGTCCTTTTTCAAAGAAAAAATATTTGAAAACAATATCCGAAGTTTATTAAACTATTTAACACAAACATTAAAAACACTAAAAGTAAAACACAACATTCCAAACAAGCAATATTGTAGGTATGCAAATGTAAATTAATTATTGTAAGTAATTATTTATTTTACAATATACCATTGTGTAATATTTTTCATTGTAAAGAGTACAATTACTTCCAAATCCACGTGGTATATCCTAATAACCTAATATCACAGTTTTAAGAATATAACCTAATGTTTTTAGCGACTTACTCTAATGAAATGTGGCAAAATTGGATGTGGATGTATTGTTCCACATGTACTTAGGCCTTTTTTTTTTTTTTTTTTTTTTTAAATAAATTTTTTTAAGTAAATTCAGAAATACATATAAGCATTAATATGAGAAAATAAATGACCAGACTGTCTAATGTATTTTCTAATCTGAATTCAATTTCTGCCTGTGCATCTGAGTTTTTAAACAGAATTAACGTATATAACAATGAACATGAAACGGACATGTTATTTGGTTATTTTGATATTGAGAGAAACAGTGACCGAGCCAGTAATATGTATTTTGACAGATACCCGTTAGGCAAAATTCTGCCCAACTCCGCCCATTTAACCGAGTGTGTAGCTCTGCTAATAACTGAGTTACCCATCTCATTTATTAAATTTACTGAAGGGTGCAATCAGGGGAATGTGTCTGGTATATTTGGTAAAATGATATGTCAAAACACATAGAACTCCTCAGCTGTTGCAGAAAACTCCTTTTATACATTGAAATCACAAAGCAGTAAATAAGCATTATCCATTGTGCAGTTGCCACCTGAAAATGAAAAGTTAATTTACCATCTCGTGATATATGACACTGACATGATTATATTAAATCATATAATTAGTTGAAATTGATACAAGTGACTTATTAAAATAGCATTTATATAAAACCTTTATAATATATTAAATAAAACACATGATGGTGAAATATTTGGAAATTTGATTCTGGACGACGAAACATTGTTCATCATTGTCATCTGGTATGTAATAGCAATGCATGTGTAGTAAAACGCATTCGACTACAGATATATTCTTTAGTAGAATGTTACACAGAGGTACATAATGCTGTAATGTACAGATTCAATATTTTGTATAAATCCAGAAGATCTAGTACATCAAAGCCGTACTCTTTGATATAATTTGAAATGAAAGCTACCAAAGAGATGGTTGATGATACTAATATACGTACATTTGTATAGTTGATACCTGGGAAAGGGTACGAGTATAAAGCCTGCCATTCGGAAAGCCATAATCTGGACGCTCCCCTTCTGCTTGTTCATTTCCCTTTCTAATCAAATTGAGACGCCCTCTATTTCCTTTTTGACCTGTTGAAATTTGCGGAAGGCTGTGTATAGCTCGAAATTCGCCAGCCTAATAAGATAAGAGGTAAACGGGGAGTTTAGAATTGTGGCGAAAAAAAGATAAAATGAAGTTAACCGACTGGAAAAAGTTGTGAAGGATTTATTTGCTGTCGGAAAATGAAAATTATGCAAATACCTCACGACGCAGGTCGGTTAAATAATTTGATAAGAGTTTTTAATAACTGTTTTAGATTTTTTTATAATCCCATTTGGTTGGTAAGGTTTGTGTGTTCTCTTTGTCTTTCTCCCAGGAAAATGTTTAAATTTAGAGCACGATTTTGTAACTACCTAATAAAGCTATCTTCATTACGTTTTGGTACATAATAGTATACAGTTAGTATCCGATTGTTTGAGTCATATGAGAACAATAATTGTTGTTAGATTTCATGATAAAATAATTTCAGAAGGTGTTATTTTAAGTATAGGGTGTCCCACTTAAGACCGTAGCACCAATATATATATATTTTATTTATCATCCGACTTGAACAAAACCTCCTACCTTCTAAGTAATGTTTTGACACAGCATTTATGATACCATTAGTTTAAACAAATCATTATCCTTTAAAGGGAACAAACTCATAACTCTCTATTTAAATTTAAGACTAATACAGTCATCTAATACACATCACTAAATTTGACTTAAGAAGTGTATGTCATCCCAAAGTACACTGAGGCACATATTTTTAAAATGTATACATAATGTGTAAAATAAAATACAAGTGGCGCAGATAAAATATAAAATGTGTTCATTTCTCCTGTAAAATTAAGTTAAAATGACTTTTTTTTAGCACTTTAGACGTCGATATATGAATTTTTTGCAACATGTCACTATCTATTAGCTTTACTGCCAGAAAATTCGACGTGGGTAAAAATAAAAATTGTACCAAATATGTTTAATTTTATTTGTAATTATAATTAGAAACGCATATACTCCCACTTTGTTGAGTTTAATAAACAAGTTTTTTAATAATGTTCCATATCAATCGCCTGTTACGGATTAGGTGGGTTTTCGCATAATTTACCTTTATTTGATATTAAATGGTCCATTTGTTTTACATTAATTACATAATACTTGTATTTAAGTAACCTAGGAAGAAACACATAAATTGTGCCGGTTTCAGAACGTCTAGTGCTGTTTCTACTGCGGATGTAATAAAGATAGTCCACCGCTCCCGAAAATACCCTCCATAATAATTCAGTAGTTATGAGGAATTGAAGACAGTAGGTGAATTGTGGGTGACTTTTCTAAATGATGCTAGATTTAGGTTACAGAACAGTGCCTAGCGAGAACTTTAGTAATTTTTTTAACTAAAGTCCTTAGTAGAAACATTATTTAGTAACATTTTTACCCTCAAGAAGCTTGGTAATAGGTACCTATGTATCGTGCATATGTAATAAGGGTCCAAACAACGCTCTTCGCGCAATTAATGGAAAACAGACCAGGGCATAAACAGATGCTGCAACCAATACAGCGAATCATCTGCTGCACTCATTATGACCATTTTCACGTTCTCGTACTGCCTACGTACATTGTGCCTTAATTGCATGTTAGGTCACCCCAGTTTCGACATTTGTGTCCTATTCTTTATTTCTCCACTTATTATATTAATTTCCTGCAATCATACATACAGTAAAATTTTGTCAAGTGAAAACGAACCATATGATTCTACTGTGACCTCCCATGCTGCAGCATAAAATGAAACTGTCGTAAAATTTATTAAACGCATTTCTTTCTTGTTACGTGCCTATTATAAATAAAATAAAAATTTCATCTTTCCACAACACTGATTTTATAGGTTAAAGCGTTCGCCTTTTCATTGATTTTACTCATGAAAATTACTCTGGGAAGACTGTCGTGACTTTATTATGATTGAATTATTTAACATTGCGTGGCATAACGTTTCCATTTTCTTACACGTAATTTTCATAAGTGAATGGTGTGTTTAATTGATTAATATTATATACAGGGTAGATAATTTAAATTGATAATGCTAAATATCTCACTTTCCAGAAAAAAATGTTTTGGGCAGAAGTTGTAGGTTTTAAAGAATATAGTGATCTTGATTTTAACACTGTGATACTATAGTGGTCTTGATTTCAACATTGGATAGAAATTTAGAGGTCGTTTTAAGATCGGCTTATTTTTTGAGGAGAATCATAATTTTTATTTTATCTGTACATCGCTTGTGAAAAATAAGTAAGTACATATCCATGCTGGAAACACAACTTAACACCGAAACACTTTTTTTGCACTCAACGCGCGCGTTTCGCCAACTATGTTGGTATAACTAGGAGGTTCACCTACCCGTGAAAGTTGCGGTTCACCGTAACTTTTTGTTCTTGTTAAATTAATCAGAACAGTAAATTGTTAGGTATCAACTCATTACCTTTATTCATTGGATTATTAGGTACATTTAACAATTTCTATACTTTCGAATGCATCTTACTGTCTACTGTCTGTTACTGTATTTCCATTCTAAATTGAAAATAAGTAGAAAAAAGCAAGGTTGTCAGATATATTTTCTAAAATTGCTAAGCTCACTATACAAATATACTTCACACTTCAGTAAACTGTTAGTTCGTGACGTTCTTAGAAAGCTAGTTTGGAAATATTTAAAAAAAAATACATAGATATAAATTTATTAGTTAGCATTAAAATAAAGCGTTTAAAATTTCTGGAAAAAATAATTATAAAGTAAAACAACTTTATGTATATTACTATACTTAAGAAAATTTTGAAAAGCCGGCAACGCCTGAGCTGCCGGCAGCAGCGAATGCCCTGCGAATGCCGATCCAGTATACCTACTATTGGAGTGCCATAAAAATTTTACGACGTCGTTAAAATGATTTACGACTTTAGAAATTCTACGTGTTTTAGGCGCCAGTGACGTGTATTTCAGCTAGGTTTATTAACACAGACACTTTTTTTGAGATTGTCTGGCTAAATGAGCATTATTTACAGCAAATTATATTACAAATATTAAGAGTTTTGTATGCAGGCTAATTTTAATATCCTATATTGATTTGAATGAAAAAAATTATTTCACAATTTTCGAATTTATAAAAGATATACACGCCCATGGAATCATAAAGTTGCACCGCTTTTTTTGTTCCCAAGGCGTATTTATCATTTTCAATTAAAAATAGAAGGACTATACACATCTTATTCGTTGTAAGCCACTAACGTCTATCCTATGATTATTATCAAAAGCATGTTGGGCTACAAAAGGTTTTTCTATTCTACCATATTTTAGGTGAGCTACATATTCTTTGAATCTAGTTAATATTGCTTTTTTGTTTGTCCAATATACTTTTGAGCTTATTTAATACATTCCTACCTTCCGTTGCTATTTGTTTCATCTTTTAGGGTGCCAAAAAGTTTTTGTAATTTATTTTTGAAGTATTTACTAGCCATATTAAGGTTTTTAAACAAGTCCGCTGTTTTGGTAAATTGTCAGGACAAATAGATATGGTCAAAGGACCGCGACTTTCACAGGTCGGTAAACCGCAACTTTCACAGGTCGATAAACCGCAACATGAACTTTAGTACAGATATGATATTTAACTTTAGTTTTAATCACCTCCTGACGACGCCAATTTGGTTGATGAAATGCGCGTCGAATGCAAACATCTGTTTCGATATTAAGCGGTGAAAAGTGTTAAAGTGTGAATTTGTTTCTACACCGATGGTTCCAATTATCTTCCTGTAAGTAAGTACATATTTGCCTATTATGTTAACCGTTTTTCAATATGACTTTGGTCAATATTATATATAACAGTTACATGTACAAAATGCTTAGGCATCCGGTGTTCCTTAGTTATGGAAATCTAAACTAACCAGGTAGTCTTAGATTGTTTTATTTTTCCCTTTTTTAGGAGCCGTCCATAATACCGGGGGCACTGCAGCTTATTGACTTTCCCTCCGATTGACTTTTTATTGATTGTATCCTACTCTCATATCACTCCACCCACTCCTGTACCCTGGTGTCTTTCAGAATACGATACAGGACCATAGGAGAGGTGCTGAAGGTCTCCAGGGCACTTTTGTGTGCTCAAAATTTTTTGTCTCCTGCGATCTAATGTTTCAGTGTGTGATACAATACGGAAAACGGTCTCAATTCCATTTATATACAGTCTGCAGCTGAGATCTCCGTTGTATATTTTCATTCTTTTTGGTGGCCTTTAACTGGGGCATGTCTCGTTAGGTGCCCTGTAACTATTTTTAGCTGGTCCCTACTAATTTTTAGGAGGCTTTCGGCTCTTTTAGCACATATATCCTTTATAAGGGCCTTGCTTTGTACTAGTTTTGGAGTTTTACTCCAATGTTCCTTATGTTGTATTCTTACCCACTTTTTTATTTGTTCTCGGACCGTGGCTTTTGCTATCCCGAGGAATGGTGCCTGGCCAACATATTGAGCTGCTGAACCACCCCTTGTAAGTTCGTCAGAATGTTAGTTTCCAGCGATACCACTGTAACATGAGATCTACATTACTCTTAATGTAGTGCGGTCTGCCAGTTCTTTGAGTGCTTCTTGGCACTCCAGTACCAGTTTTGATGTTACCTTGCAAGTGCTCAGAGCTACAAGGGTTGCCCGGTTATAGGTTATTATGTTTATCCTATTTGTGCAAAGTTTATAAGTTCTCTGGCTGTTTATTTTGCTCATCATATGCGTATACCTCCGCCTGAAAGACGGAGATGTGTTTTCCAAGTGAGAAAGAGTATCTTGTGTTTCATATTTCACTATATATCTGTGCTCCTTTCCCTTCCTCAGTCTTTGACCCGTCTGTAAACCGTCAAGGCCTCGCCTCGATTAAGAGACTAGTCATCTATGTCCTGATCTAACAGACATGTTACACAGATTGTTCTGAAGTCTGGAGAATCCCGTCCTTGCTGCCCTCTCCACAACTAGATACATAGGAGGAAGATCCAGCAGGGTTTCCAGCGCCACCGTTGCGTTGGTATGTTTTTCATGCACCCTGCAATACTGTAGCAAGCAAGTTTTTATCTCAATATCAAGTTATTTGTTTGATTGGTCTTTGTCCATTGCTATGTCCATGTTAGTCTTGAGTCTATTATTACACCGAACTTAACATCCGTCACAAGCGCTTATGTACCTCGGACAGTTGTATGACCTAATCCTGCTAATAGTCTAAGATCCGCACTAGAAACGACCTTCACCCATCTGTTAAATGGATGAAAAGTATTTATATCAAATTTAAAATATTAGAAAATATAACTCGGGTGGGTTGGCTAAAAATTCCTGGCCAGACTATGATTAATGAAAAATTGAAAAATTACTCTTTATTAAATATTGCACTCATGATTTTAACGAAAAATTTAATACCAACCGAAAGTATGAAGCCTATAGAATATACAAACGTTGGGTTGTCTATTTTTTTCCTGGCGTAACTACTGGGTTGGCAGGTATAAACAGGTAAATCGATACTAGTTATTTTCACCTATTTGTTTAATAAATAATTCTTGTATCAAAATAAGAAGAAAAAAAAGGGGCTATTTAATTGCGAACACGGTGATGTAGGGTTGTCTGTAAAAAATCTGGCCTGAATGGCGGTTGTCGAGTTTTGAAAGGTGAAAGGTGAAAGGTGAAAATTTTTATGCGAGAGGAAACTTGTGACAAAGAGGTCCGAGCTAAATATCCCGTGCGATAGAAGAGGACGCAACATTGCAGCTGCGCGAGACCTGACCGCCAGATGAAGAGAGCGCGCATGCTATTTATTCATGCAACAGAGAAGGATAGCGATACATAGTAAATACTAAACATTATTTTGGAGCAACTGTCATTAGAGTTGAGAAAACAACGATAAATATTTAATATATTAAATATTAATATAATATAATATCATATATGTGGCATTACAATGTATTGCGTGCCTAATGCCAAAAAGGTATATGATATATATAGGTCCACTGTAGGAACCAAAAAAGCATATTAAAAATTAAAAAGCTCAACTTCGTTGTATTTAAAATCCTTTTTTTTACGAAACGCTAACTTCAATGAGCAATTTTTGAAAGTTTCATCGTTAAAATCAATCAAATAATCGTCCGAGTCACACAAAAAACACTTTTTTAGTCATTTTTTATTACAATGTATTGTCAATAAACAATGTCTTTTTGACATTAATTTCTTTTATAGTAAATAAAATACATTAATTAACAATTTTTGAAAGTTTCATCGTTAAAATCAATCGAACCACTTTTTAGTCATTTTTTTATTACAATATATTGTCAGTAAACAATGTCTTTTTGACATTAATTTCTTTTATTGTAAATAAAAAGACATTAATACATGATATTATATTGAATTAATATTTAATATATTAAATATTTATCGTTGTTTTCTCAACTCTAATGACAGTTGCTCCAAAATAATGTTTAGTATTTACTAATGTAATGCTATCCTTCTCTGTTGCATGAATAAATAGAATGCGCGCTTTATTCTTTTTGTAAAATACACTGTTCTGGGTTTGGTTAGACTAATCTTTAAACAGACCTGATCCGTCCTATATTTGTTTTATATGGTTTATTTTATTTCATGTCATTCAAATAATTACACTTTAAGTAAATATAAATGTCCGTTACCTAGATATAACACTATCAGTTATAAAAGTTGTACTAGAAATGTATGTATTTATTATTTTACATCATGTCCGGTACGATGAATAAATAAGGGGTATGGTTGAAATAAATTTAGGTACCTAATCATTTCAAAACTTTTAAATTGGAGTTAAAACTGCCCTACAGATTATTTATCATAATTTACCTTTGAATTAATCCAGTGTACTTAAAGACATGTATAAAGCAAAGCTCTCGTACAAATTTCGCTTTAATTATACATTGTGTATTTAATTATACATTGTATAGTATTATGGCGTTTACAATTTGATATTCATGTAGCAATTTGTAACTTCTGTTAGACACTAACGTTACTGTCCGCATTCATGCAGTTAGGGGCGTTGCCTTCATCTTGATTGAAACTGTGTTTTTATCTTCACCTTCATATCGTCGTTACCGTTACCAAGACGATTCTGATTTTTCAGATAAATTTAAATACCGCAGGGTAGAAACAAAATTAAGTTAATAAATAGTTAAAATACGTTCAAATCCATTAATCTGTGTCACTGCACCTGTGGCAATGTACGTAGCAACCACTGTAATATAAATAAATTACGTTCTAAGGTATTGTACATGATGTAGGTAATAAATTTGTGGATTAAATTTAAGATTTACACCTTTGTCACTTACGCCCTTTGATAACGGGAGCGACGAATCATATGACATATAATTTCGTAACAAAACATATGTTTTTTTTTGTTTTGATATAGCTTTTTTAAAATTACCTGCCACTTGAAATATACAGGTCAAATCATCTTTACGCGAGTTATTATGTACACCGGGTGTTCAAAAACTCTCCTGCCAAACGGACTCAGATACTAAACGTGATTTTATGTAAATTTAACCTAATTTAATCCAAAAATACATACTAAGAGAGGGCTTTGAATATGTGAATGTTTAAAAAATATCGAAAAAAAAACAGTATCTAAATGCTTCAAATGGCAAATCGGCCACTGTCAACAAGATTTCTCTATTGCGATCAGAACCGATTAAAATAGGGTTTAATCGGTGTTTAATTACGGTGTTAAGTGGTGTGAATAATTTTTCTTTTACAATTAACTTAAAATTGTATAACAATAATGCGCTCTTGTTTGAAGTCGCTACAACACACCATTTTCCAGAAAAATCTTTTAAAATCTTTTAATCTTTTTAAATATAAAAAATTTAAACTTTTAATGTTTATTGCATAAAATCCCGTTTGATTACTAAGTTGTATAAAGTTGACTTTGATAGATCAATCAATAATGGTTTCTAAAATGACTATCTAGATTTTATTTTCGTTAATAATACAAAAAATTTATTTACAAAGTTTGTCCTTCTAAAAATCATGATTTTCAAACAAATGCACAAAAATTAATACTTGAGTAGTTGACTATTTATGATCTATCAAAGCGAACTTTATATAATTTAGTCAAACGGGAATTGTACATAATTGAATAATTCAAAAGAAAATATAATTTTCCAAATTTTAAAATAATAAATAATAAATAAATAAATCACACCACAGAAATTGACATTCTCCTCTATTAGTCATTACAACTGTGCAGAGGGACAATACACATGGAAAAGACGTAGGACACACAACCAAACCCTGTGACAGGTGCCAATTGCCACAGGCGGGATTCGAACCCGCGCGGATAATAGCTCTCGGAGTAATCGCCATCTACTCACCTGGCGCTTTACCCACTGAGCTATCGCCGCGGCGTCACTTAAGTCAAAACATCGACGATGGAAAAAATATAATGGATGGCTTTTACTTTAATAGATAAATGTTTACAATGGCTCATTTCTTATTGGAAACTTAGCCATTGTGCTAAGGTTTGACTTTTTTAGGTAAGGTTTTGAGATATTAAAAAAAATATTTGAAGGCGCTATCTTCAAAGACTTTTTGGACATTCTGCACAACTAAGGAACTGTTACTAACAAACAAATTTAATGTATTTGCATTAGTGATAACTCGTAATTTGGGACTTCGAAAGTTCTTTGGGATCAGACAGTATTTTTCTGTGTAATTTTTAGAGCTAAATCTAAATCTGATTTAGAGGAACTAAGCTGTTCGGAGTTTGGGTAGTGGGATTAAAAAGTTTAAATTTAGCAAGTTTGAGGCCACAGAATTTTGGATTGAACGATTTTGATAGATGTTTAAGATCTCTATATACAGGTATTAGAGTTTAAAGTTAAACAACTTTTCCAAAGGTCCAAATATGACATATATATTTACAAACATGACTATATCCCTATGTACCAGCATGAATTAATTCGATAAGTGAATAATATTATACATGAATAGAATCAAGTTTATAGAAAAAATAATAGTTTCTTCATACCCAGGTGATAATTTCGCTAAGTAATAATAATTTTGTTGCCAGGTTTGGATTAAGCCTATACATTTTCTATACATGTACTACAAAAAAATGGTTTATTTATTAAAATGTATATACAATAAAATACAATAAAATATATATACAATATTAATAAATAATAATATAATATATTTAATAAAAATATACATACATATATACTGTTTATATATAAAATAAAAAGCATAACTTGCCAGTTAGTTACCAATTTTAGTAAGTTCAATTATCCCTGTCTGCAGTAGTCAAACTGTTTTCTGCCTGGCACTGCGCTGATGAGTTTCAAATCGAGCTGACGGGTAAATTACGTAAAATTAAATTTTACCGGTAAATCACCTTTCAAAATTACCGAAATTTTCTGAAACTTTTAAAAAAGATCAAGTAGTTAGGTTCCTTGTGCCGAATGATTTCCAAAAATAACTATACATGTATATATGGGACATTTTACGCCAACTAAGTGAGGTCAAAAAAAATTTCTGTTGGAAATATATCACAATCGATAGTACTTGCTAAAAAACTAACATCCCTAAAATTTTAGATTCTTTGAGCCACAAGGAGAGGGATGGTGAGGGTGAGAAAATACAAATTTTCGTTTCGACTAAAATTTCAATCTTTCTCAATAAAAAAAATGAAGAAAATTAAAAAAGAAGGTTGCAATGGTTTTCGATGTTTTTTTGCGTAGAATACGATAAAAATATTTTCAAAATTATTGGGGGGTAGTTTTCACCCTTATTTTGAGGATTGAAAGTTTAAAATCGAAGTTTCGAAAAGGATGACACGATTTTTTAAAATTTCTTTCTTTCTTTTGTACTTTCGATTAATTTTTAATTCATAATGGGCGTCGACCAGGGAACTGGCCCAAAAAACGGCCCAAAAGATGAAAAAAACGTGGTTTTAGCGTATTTTCTCATCCTGTGTGATAGTAAATGGCAAGTGAATAATATATTCCAAGGTTTTTAGGGTCGCTGATTACGAATCTAACGTAGAAAACTTCCCGTAGAATACAATGGTATTTTTTATATTTCTAAGTTAGATTCGTAATCAGCGACACCAAAAACCTTGGAATATATTATTCACTTGCCATTTACTATCTCACAGGATTAGAAAATACGCTAAAACCACGTTTTTTCACCTTTTGGGCCGTTTTTTGGGCCAGTTCCTGATCGACGCCCATTATGAATTAAAAATTAATCGAAAGTACAAAAAAAATTAAAAAAAAAAATTGAAAAAAGATCGTGTCATACTTTTCGAAATTTCGATTTTAAACATTCAATCCTCAAAATAAGGGTCAAAACTACCCCTAATAATTTTGAAAATATTTTTATCGTATTCTACGCAAAAAAAAAACACATCGAAAACCATTGCAACCTTTCTTTTTATTTATTTTTTTCATTTTCTTACCGAGAAAGATCGAAATTTTAGTCGAAACGAAAATTTGTATTTTCTCACCCTCACCATCCCTCTCCTTGTGGCTCAAAAAATCTAAAATTTTAGGGAAGTTAGTTTTTTAGCAAGTACTATCGATTGTGATATGTTTCAAACAGAATTTATTTTGACCTCACTTAGTTGGCGTGAAATGCCTATATGTATACATATGTTCTGTACTTATGGCCTCGGTTTTTGTAATTGTAAGGATATTTCAGATAAAAAAATAGGTTACTTACAGAATTGGACTTGATCCAGAAAAATGAAAACCATTTACTTTCTATATATATGTAGATCTATCTATTTTATATAAATAAATTTAAGGAATGATATAAATATAAAATATATTTTATTCAAAACTGAATCTCTGTACATAAGAAATTGGACTTAAATTTAAGCAAATCTCTTAAAAACATATTTTGTAACGAGTTTTAGATTTTGAAGATGATAATATTTTTGCCGCCACTCATCATGAGTCGATATAAAGGGAATAGTCCTAATTAAAATTTCAAAAAAATAGATTTTTCTTTTCTTTTCATTTTTACTCATTTTATACCCATATATGTATATACGGTAGAAACCCTCCTTTCCCTGAAAGCGTCCTGGAAACAGACTGAAAAACGCAATAGAGTAGGTACTCCGAAACGGCCGTAGTGCACATCTGGCGCGTCGAGCGGGCCTTCGCGCTATGCCACTCTAGCACAGTTTCCTGTCTATATTTGATGAATATTCTTAGTTAGCTAATATTGTAGCATAGTAGCACGTGTGTGCAGACGGAATATAATTTTAGTACCATTGATTGACGTAACATATTTTTAAATAAAAAAATGTAAATTACATAAAAAATATATCTATTAATTATTGATTTCAAAAATATACAAAACTTTGCAAATAAGTATATATAGTATATAAATATATACAGTAAGAGTTACGATACTACGTACATAGGTGGATATAAAATACATATTAAATGGTAAATTTTTATGTCTAAGTTAGGGCGAATTTACTTACGTACAACCCCCCCCCCCCATCCTATTAGCGGAAATCTAGAGAGCAACGTTGCCAGACCTAACCGTAAGTCTGCATAATAGCTCTTAAAAAACCCTATATTTATAAAAAAGCATTGATGTACAATCAATTAATATAAGCCAATTTCATTTTCAGACGGTGTTGAGTATAATAAAGTTTATCGTTAAATTTTTTCAACATCGTGAAACAATTTTAAACAGATAATATTACTTCAAACATGTGTAAAACAATTTTAAAATATCTAAAAGCAATATTATGTTGATGTGACAACAGCGAAATAAGACAGAACGGTTATGTGATACACAAATACAAAGTTCCGGCGAGAGTCGAAACAGAGTCGGATTCAGATCACTACTATTGCAATGCGATAGTTCAAAGAAAATACATCATAATACAGTAGTGAATATTCGAATAAACGTACTAAGGGAGCTAACAATTACACGACGGAGTGGTACATATTTAGGTGGTAATGCGAGTGGTCACGAAAAATGAAACTTAAAAGGACTTACCCACAAAAACTCATAAAATGTTCAAAACAAAAAGTAATATTACTTTTTAACTAGCATATGATCTTTTGCATATCGAGATGAAAAAAGTTGCAATAATATGGGCCATTATGCTATAGTAATAATACTTTTCTTATTAAAAAGTATTTTTTTTCTTCAGATCTTAGTGAAATAACTTTTTTGTCTCTTGTTTTTAGAAAATCGCAGGCCAACTTTTATAAATGGTAATTAAAAGAGGCATCGTAACTTTATAACTTATTGTGGCGTTTTAGGCCCCAATTTTGAGCTTTGTAGATAAGTCCTTTTTAAGTGTCAAGTTTCGTGACCACTAACTTTACAACACCTAAATAAGGCTCGATCATGTAATAGTTGCCCCCTCAGTTTGTTTATTTGATTATTCATTATTGTATTATGATGTATTTTCTGTGAACTACCGCATCCAGTTAAAGCATCCAGTTCATTGCGCCTAGACGATTGGACTAGACGATTATGTTCTTTGATTAGTTTAGTAATAGATAGTTGTTTGAGTAGTTTCTACAAATAAGTTTGGTACGTAAGGTACGTAAGGTAAGTAACCATTCCATAAAAAGTTCGAATTCAAGATGCAGTAATTATTATGAGGCAATTAACCTGAAATACGTCAAAGCCTAGAACCCGGTCAGGCACTGATGCCGTTATCTTAGGTAATTTATTAGTTCCTCATTTCCAATTACACTGTTCTGCATGAAAACCTTCTATGTAACCCTTACACTGACTTCTAAATTGTCGTATCACGTAACAAAATCTAGAAAACATCAACAAAATGTTTTGATTGATTGCAAAGCAGATATAAGGATTTAAAGGACCTAAGAGGACTGAAAAACGTCCTTAATGAACCCTTAGTAGAGCAGCAGAAAATTTATTTACCTCTTCCGCACATAAAACTAGGGCTTATAAAAAAAGTTGTTAAAACGTTAAATACAGAAGGAAATGCTTTTTCTTTATTTGAGATGAAAATTCGTTGGGCCGCAAATACGAGAACTTTTTAAATACGAAAGTTTTGAAACAACACTTTCGAGAAAAGAAAATAGGGCGTGGACTGCCTTCAAAAATATGTGTAGCAACTTATCAAATCTTACAAGAAATTATGTTGTAACATGTCACCTAAGCTGCATTTTCAGACGAACACGGCGAAATATATCACCACCAAATTGCTCAAATGGAGGACCGGTATAGTAGCGAATACACGCGAAAAAATACAACAAAATAATTTATTGATTGTATTATAGTTTTTTCAATGCAGAATGAAGTATATTTTGTAAAAAAAT
This sequence comes from Aromia moschata, assembly GCA_029963805.1. NCBI lineage: Eukaryota > Metazoa > Arthropoda > Insecta > Coleoptera > Cerambycidae > Aromia > Aromia moschata. The sequence goes on from JAPWTK010000980.1 coordinate 100,953, forward strand.
GTGTTTTGTGTTTTTTTTTAATCTTTGAAAATTCACTAGATTGTTTAGGTATGGTTTGAGTTTATCATATTTTATATTCTTCTTTCCTTCTCTAAAAACTTATGAGTGACAGGTAAAACTCGATATATTTGAATTCAGTACATTACAGTACATACAAAAAACCCAAAAAAATCAGGGAGCGCCAAGAAATTTCAAAATGCAGAACAGTGTAATTATAATGGACAGGGTGTGGGGTGCAAATGAAACAGCATTAATGATATCAGTGATTCTGGAGGTCAAATTAAGTCAACTGAACTAAACATACCTTAGTCCCATGTTGCACGTCTGTCGAGATACAACAGAGCCCAAAGATTTCCCAGCCAAGATACATTTGTAAAATTTGTATAAAGTATATACACCTATTTAATTAAATAAAGTTGATACACCTATTTAACCTGAAATTTTTTGTAACCTTCATGCTTGAGGCGGTAAGCTTAATGTATTTTAAAATCACAGGATGTTGTGGAATTATAATTAACAATGCAAAAGACGCCATTTTCGAGTACTTGTACCAAATAAGAACTTAATATAATTTTGCATTCTTGATTTTTTAAAATAAATATATGCTTGTTTGAAAATCTTTAGGACTCTGTATCTTAATGAGGGTGCAACATTGTATTAAGAAATTTTTAGTTGAATTGACTTTGTTTGATTTCCAGACTCACTGGCGTCATTTATGCTACTTCGTTGAGAAACACCCTGTAATATCGTACTATGTACAATATAAAAATACAGTATGAACTAAAGACATATCGTACGATTAGTGGAAATTATTGAGATTTTACACGTTATTATGATTATCTTCTAATGAACTATTAATATTTGTAATAGTCAAATCTACCTTTATTTCAAAATGAAAAGTACTCATAAATTAACTATATATGCATAACTAAAGCTTAGCTCTATTATGACTATATAATGTGAGCAATATATGTTTTCTGAAACAAGAGAAATGAAATTCTTAAGTGAGGGTCTCGAGGTATTGAGAGGACTGAAATGTAAGAAATTACTATTGCACTTCTCGGTGTACGCGTCAAGAATGTTAAACAGAAACAGTTTCCGGGGTGAAAGAGACAACTAAATTAGATTCCTAACGCTCTTTTTGTTCCAACACAGTATCGGATTCTAGAGTGGAATTACGGAAAGTACATTTGATAATATCGCAGTATGAACGAAAACATTCAAAAAAACTGCTGCCAATGGAATCAGTACCTCCAAATCCACTTTTCCACATTTAATTAGAATAAACCGCTAATAGCACCAGCATTATATTCTTAACAGTGTGATCGTATTATGCATTTTTATGGCGTTTATGACCTTATGACCTTTATGATCTTTATGGCCAATATGGCCTGTATAACCGATATGACCGTTGTGACTTTTATGGCACATATGACCTTTACGATCCATATAACTCTTTTAATCTATATGACATCAATGACCTAAAAGGACTTAATGACCTTTTATGACCCGTATGATGTGTATGATTCATATGAACTTAATAACCTATGAGCTTAATGACTTCTATGACATTTATAATCTTGATTTCAATGGCCTTTATGGCCCGCATGATTTATTTTGGATGTGGATATGGAAGTAAAATGAAAGTAATCACTTAATAATGTGATATTTGAAAGCCCCTACCTCAAAAACCGATACATGCACGACATTTCACATGAATATCTTTAATAATTTACATTAAGATAAAACAAAATAACTGTACCTCCCCCTTGTGTACAACAAATCATCAGCCAAATGAACTGATTATACTCAATATTCTATCTCCCGTAGTCCAATGGGGTGTGAGGAGAAGAAGAGTATGAGACTTTTATAGAGCTATTATTAACTATTTTAACTATTTCAAATTTGCCAACTTTTAAAATTGTCCTAATTTGTGACGTACCAAATATGCCTTCTTTAACTTTGACTTCGGATAACCTTCGGAAAAGATTTTGCAAGTACAGCTTACAATACAGCTTGTTGTGGATCAAGTGTCTATATAGCTTTTATTTAAGTCAAATTTAATGTACCTAAAGGAGAGGTAAAAATTGTGTTTTTTTTTATCAAACTACAGAATTGTACTAGGCACCTACAAACGTCATTCACAACAAAATAGAATGGCGCAATGCAAGTTTTAATTTGATAAAAAATGTATGATCTATATATTTGTCGATGGTAGACACATACGTATGTTCTAAAAAATATTTTTTTTGTGGAGGAAAAAGAAAAGTAAAAATATTTAAACTAGTTTTAATCAGCTCCAGGTTTTGATATGATCCAAAAGTGTTTCAAATTTTAAATTGATATGTCTCGAGTTATATGCACAATATACGTTAAGAGAGAGAGAACATTGTTTTCACTCAAAAGTCTGGACCTTACAGAACATTCTGGGCTTATTTAGACAATACATTTCTTAACATGGACGGAAAATTACATGTAACACAATGGACGGATATTGGTTGGAAAAATAAGACGAATTATTGTAGGTGCATTGTGAATTATTATCCAATTCTGCTTCAGTTTCTGCGACATTTAGTCACTCCGTATAAATCTTGAAAGTAGACGACACTGCCAAAAAGAACAAGTTCCTCCAATATTTTTTGTTTTATGAACGCTTATGATTACTTATTTCACGCACGCTATTGTTTCGAATCCGTACCAAGGGGATCGTTGCTGTTGCTGACAGCTCGTTGAAAATGGGTTAGGACCGCTTTACTGCTTTTTATCATATTTTCGTTCAAGCTGCATATAAACCGTCTACTTTAAATGGGAGAATCGGAATTGCTTCATTAATATACTGACGAGACACTCTTTAACAAAAAGCAGCGTTTGTTCCTATGGAAACGCAAAGCTGAATATTATGATCTCTGATATGGGTTTAATTGAAATGTAGGTATTTCTGTTTTTAAAAGAATTATTGACCAATTTCAACATACCAAGTATTCTCAGTATAAATTATTCTCAACAAGTTTTTTTTGAGGCGAGCAGCTTTTTCACGCTTATATTAGCTTGACTTGTATGTTGAATTATGTAGATATGTAACAAACGTTGCGATTCAATTTTTACCCACTTCTGATTTTTATCAGTTAGAAATTTTGCACACTTACTAATTTTCAATGTCAATAAAACATTATTATATTACATCTAAAAAGAAACGGAGTTTAAAAAATACTTATTTATACATCTTTAAAGTTGTAAAAAAATAAACATTGGCACACACAAAAAAAAGTGGCTGTTGTAGTAGACTACACCACCATATCCATATAATTTTTGGATCGCTGAATCCGAATACGCAGTCGGTTTAAACTCATCACATTACACTCGACATCCGCATATCCGAACTCCACATATCTCCGAATTCACCATATTTCCGAACTTTTTCTCACCATATTTCCAAACTTGTACTTCCACACAACCGAACTTGTCGCTGTCGAATGACCAATGAGCCAGAAAACTCTTTCCGCATGCGCCAGCTGTTCGGTTATCCGGAGGTGAAGAGAGTTCTGAAATGTGGAATTTTGCGGAACAGAAAAGTTCGGATATGCGGATGTCGAGTGTATATCTACTTTGCCTTTAACCTCCAAAAATTCGAGACTCATTGTACCGAAAGAAAAGAGATATATATCTTTGTTATAGGATAACATTTAGGGGTTAACAGAAGTCCAGAGCGAATCTTATAACGAAGATCTGTGAGCAAAGGTTCTTCTCTTAAATCCAATAAACTTTAACATCATTTCTTCAAATCTAAAAACTCCATAATCCTGGGGATCAAGTCATATAGGTGTATTAGGAAATTGTCCTTAGACACTGGCCTCAAGTTTACCACATCGAGTCGGAAAAGTGTTGTCTCATAACACAGAATCAGTCACGTTACATTTCATTTCATTCTCTATATCATGAAATGGAGGTTTAAAGTTCATTTGCGTAAATTTTTGTAAGATATAGTGTTTATAGAATGTAGTGAGTTTAATGAATAAGTTAAGTTTTGTTGGATCTGAGAACTTTTGCTTACAGATTATCAAGCTATGGGGTTATTGTTTTTGATGTTGTCTGCTAAGACCTCCGACATATTAGTTCTATATATGCAGCTACCGGGCTATCGGTTTAGTGGGTTTAGGGGCTTGGGTTTATAGTGCTGTTCACTCTTGATCTCTGATGGCGCCCAACTGTTCTGTTTGTTTTTGTGTGTTTTTGTGGACCAAGAATGGAATGATGGGTTTAAATAAACTCCGGATTCGGATTCAGCGACACAAAAAACAGATGCTTATGATGATGTAGTCTAGCAGTAAAAGTAATTTCCATAATTTTTTTTGTGTGCCAGTGTTATTATAATAAATAATAAATGTTTTTTTTTTTTTAAAAAGAAATTAACTATAGTGGGTAAAATAAGCTGAAATTGTCATTTCAGCTTATTTATAATAAGCTCAATGAATTAATTAATTTAAGCTTATTTTCAATGGTCGTTTTATTCTTCTGCGTCTGGTTTTACCTGACTAAGATTAAAGCGCCCATTGAAAATATAACATTATAATAGTCAATGTTAATAACGTAAGACATCAAGAGCCCTATGCTTTAATCTTTTTTAGTAACATAAAACTAAGAACTTACGAGTGAGCACTACACAAATATTGGAAACAGGCACACTGTGGTTTTAGCTTATTTTATTTTTATAAACGCATACAAAAAACGTACATTTTTTAAAAGCGTGTTTTTAAAAATGTATTTAAACAACATTTGCTGGTAGGTAGAGTATTTGTGTACCCTAAAATATTGGCACTTATAAAGTTGTTTGAAGTTGAATTGGAACTCATAAAGATTAGCCTGTTAGAATTTCGAACATAGAACTTACTTGTACAAAATGCTTAGTTTAAAACGGTTTATGTCCTAGTAAGGTGAAATAAAAAAGTAGAAAACTGTAATAACCAAATTATAGTCGCTTTTTCGATGTGTTTTCTCTTACTGCAATTTATTTGATACTGCAGTGATACTGCAATGAATTTGACTGTTGGTGAGAACTTTATGTGTTTAATACAAAGAATTACGATTTATAAATATTTAAACCTAGCATTAGCGTATTACCGTATAAGCGATGTTTACAAACTAAATATAACGACTCGTAACAGTCATCCGTTACCAGAGCATTTTTTCTATTACTAGGTTTTTCGTTTGTATCCTTTGCGCAAAATTAGTAAATTGAACAGTAAATTGAACAGTGGAAATAAAACCTAAACAACCGGAACTGAACAAACGGACACATTTCAGGAATAAAATTATAAAAATTAAAAAGTATTTATAACTGACTGGATATTTTTTAAAAGTCAAGCTGAATAATGAATATTCATGAATTTTCGTGAACATTTTGTTACGGCAAGTACACAAAATTGGAAAACCATTAATCAGTATTAATGGCGCGATAGTTTTAGATTTTATAAGTCACTTTTTCGCTGTTACGTACTTCACAAAGTTCAGTGTTTTTTGTTCTTTTTTTCGACAGGGACTAAGGATACAAAGTTTATCCGTGAAATCTGCTTACCGTCTGCACATCTAACTTTAAACAAGTCACGTTACAATTAGTGTAACTTTATTTCTTGTTTTCGAGAAGTAAGGAATTCTTTTAATTACTTAGGACTAACTCTGCCGCTTACACTGGAGTTTCTTCGATTACAATTTAAACGCTCAGGAGTTTCATAATTACAAAGAAAAAGTAGCTTGTACTGCCCTAATTGTTCTGTTTTTATTTCTCCCTTTGTTGTCACAGTTGAGAAGTGGACAAAGTTGTCCGAAAAAATCCAATTAGGTTTATGTCATTTGTCCCATATAAAGTGGCTAAAAATACGCATTACGTGGGAGAACCTTTTTATTCTATGTAGAAGAGAGTGACCAAAGGCACTTATTGGGATTTAGTAATGACTAAATCATCATCATATAATATGATACGTATACGTAGAGGCCGAGAAAAGTCTCGGATAATACCTCTATCTTTTTAGTCATGGCTTTCGAATAATAATTGCTCTAATATAATATACATACAGTGAGGTCCATAAGTCACGAATAAATTCATTATCTACGTAATTTATATTTTTTGGAGTGAAATCCTAAAACACGTCAATTTTTAATTCTAGAATGACATTTTTTTAACATAATTTTATACCCTCCCCCTCCAACCCCCTTGGAGTGACAGCTACCCCCTTTAAAAATTTTAAAATGGAACGAGGGCGTGTGATAGCTCATTTGAAAGAGCTTGTAATTCTCCATCCAGCAACATAAGATTTTTTTAATTTATATAATTTTTTTATTGAAAAAATATTACATTTTTAATGTTACTAAGTAAAGAAAAAACATGAAACAGAACAGAAGAACAGTTTAAATCAAATGTTCAAACTGGGCGCCCGTTGCTTCTTGACAATAATGGAGGCGTTGCTGAAATTCTTCTAAAACATTTTGTATTGTTTCCGGGGTGATTTGATTAATTTCTTGCCTTATTCTGTTTTTTAAATATTCTACGTTATTTGGTCTTTTGAAGTAGACTTTTGATTTTAAGTAACCCCATAAAAAATAGTCAAGCGGGGTCAAATCGGGAGAACGAGCAGGCCACTCAATTTCACCGCGTCTACCGATCCATCAATTGGGAACAATTTGATTCAGATAGGCTCTTACTTCCAATGAACAATGTGGTGTAGCTCCGTCTGCTGAAACCAAATATTTCTATCAATTTCATTGGGGTTGTCATCATCTGGGAAAAGCATGCTTAACTCTGGAACTGAGAAATTTTGCAAGAAATCCAAGTAACGCGCGCCAGTTAATGTCTCATCAAAGAAATATGCTCCGATAATTTGAGAATTTATACTTCCATCCCAAACGTTGACCTTTTCAGGATATTGAGTATTGGCCTCCATCATCCAATGTGGATTTTCTGTACTCCAGTATCTACAGTTCTGTTTGTTGACTGTTCCACTTTAAGACGAATGTTGCTTCATCAGAAAAAATAATGTTTATTATAAATAAAGGATTATCTTGGCATTGACAGATATATGGTACATATGTAGGCACTTGATTGTATACATTTCATAATAATAATAATAATTTTGAAATTATCAAATTTAATTTTCTTGACGAAAAATATACAAAATTCAAAAAAACCTTATATTGCTGGATGGAGAATTAAAAACCCTTTCAAATGAGCTATCACACGCACCATCGTTCCATTTAAAAATGTTAAAGGGGTAGCTGTCACTCCAAGGGGGTTGAAGGGGAGGTATAAAATTATGCTCAAAAATGTCATTCTAGAATTAAAAAGTGACGTGTTTCAGGATTTTACTCATAAATTGTAAATTACGTAGATAATGAATTTATCCTTTACTTATGGACTCACTGTATACAGTGCGTCCATAAAGTGACGCATAAATTCATTATTAGCTAAATGAACAATATTATTGAAAATTCCCGAGACAGGTCAATTTTTGATTGCGATTTACTATTTTGTCACATATTAATTTAATATACAGGGTGTCCCACCTTCGAGTAATGACGCCACCACCGATTTTTTTAAATGGAACACTACATTTTTTTTCAATTTTCGGATGACCCCTGGCCGAGCTGAGTCCAAAAATGTATCACAAGTTGCTTCTATCTATTACAGGGTGGACAACAGTACAAAAATTACAAATTATGTATTGCTGATTAAACGCACTAAAAAAAATTAAATTAACGTTATTGTGATACAAAAATACAACTACTTTAATAAACACCAGTTTGGACAAGACGCGCGAATGACGCGAGGCGCGATACGTGGTTCGTTATTTTTTTGTCATTTGTTTTTTGATTGTCATTGTCATTTTTTGCCATATTAAAAACGGCTATTTAGAGTTCACTTTTGTATTGTTAACGCTTCAAAGTAGGTACTTTAAGTGAAACCTAAATCTAATTTATTTAAAACGTTTTGTTGAAAATGCCTTTAAATGAAAGGGATAGGATTGAAATTCTAATGATGATTGGTGTTGGCGACAGAATGCGGACTCAACAAGAGGTGTGTAGATTATTCCATGAAATGCACCCAGATCGTGAACCTGTTTCACAATCTACAGTAAGCAGAATAGAGCGAAAATACAGAGAATTAGGACACGTGAGGGATGCACCAAGGCAAGGTAGACCTAAAATTAATGAAAATGTTCAACAAGACGTAATTTTGTCGGCACTAGAAAATCCACATTGTACAGTACGGCAAGTATCTAGGGATTTGAATATTGGAAAGTCTTCAGTATCGAATATTTTTAAAAAGGTAAAATACCATCCCTATAGAGTACGCCTCATCCATGAATTGGCTGAATACGACTTTGACCGAAGAACTGAATTCTGCGAGTACATGATGGACCACAATAATCAAAATAACGGTTTCATTGCTAATATTTTATTTTCTGACGAGGCAACGTTTTTTTTTTGAACGGGCATGTTAATCGGCAAAACACCCGCTACTGGTCTCAGGAAAATCCACACTGGATGCAAGAATACCATACGCAACATCCACAAAAGGTCAATGTGTGGGCTGGTATTGTGAGAAATAGAATTGTTGGTCCATACTTTTTTGATGAAAATTTGACAGGAGCATTGTATTTTCGAATTTTTTACAATATACATTAATTCCTGACTTGACCCGGCTATTTCCTGATATTGAAATAGCCAATACTTTAGACGGCAGAATTTGGTTTCAACAGGATGGTGCACCACCACATTTTGCTATAGCTGTGCGCGAGTTTTTACACAGAACCTTTCCAGATCGGTGGATAGGAAGAAGAGGATCAGTGGAATGGCCCCCTAGATCACCTGATCTTACTCCACTAGATTTCTTTTTATGGGGTTATTTGAAATCTAAAGTTTATACTAATAGACCCGAGAACATCCGTGAGCTCAAAGATCGAATCAGGCAAGAAACGTTAAACATAACACCTGCTATGTTACAAAATGTCAGAAGCGAATGTATTGCCCGATTCGGTCATTGTTTAGCAGTCAACGGAGAACAATTTGAGCATTTATTGTGACTTTTCTAAAAAATACAGAAACGTATAACTTTCTAATGAAATTTTTCATAAACACTTTATGTATTGTTGTCCACCCTGTAATAGATAGAAGCAACTTGTGATACATTTTTGGACTCAGCTCGGCCAGGTCATCCGAAACTTGAAAAAAAATGTAGTATTCCATTTAAAAAAATCGGTGGTGGCGTCATTACTCGAAGGTGGGACACCCTGTATATTAAATTATTATGTGACAAAAT
>JAPWTK010000981.1:0-55000 GCA_029963805.1 Aromia moschata
GGAAATCATCGTTTTCGAGAAAACGATGATTTCCTAAACAGTGCATCGATTTTAATCCCTAAGACAAAAAGTACGTAGGGGGTGAAAAACAAGACAAACCCCGCACATCCGCAGTGTCCGAAGCAGTCTATAAAACTAATTTTCAATTTGTTTGAGCTGTTTGATTGTGATTACTTTTTCCAAAAAGTGGAAAAGAGCGTTACCTTTATGAGACTTTGGAGTGTTTTTAGAGGTTTCAAATACTCATGTGTCGCAGGGTTTTGCGAGGAATATTTTATATAATTCAGATATCACACTTTGATTCCATATCCTAATGATCTTATGATATTATTTAGACACTGCAGAATATTGGATGTGGAGGTAGTAATTCAATTTTTTCTTCTCAATTCGGTCTTCCTAAATGTCTCTTAAAAGCTATTTCCACAAAAATCTCGATTATACATAGGTAGATACTGAAAATAGGTTATATATATCTCTTCTAACTTCCTTCTTATTCCGGTCCTTTTTTCGTGTTATAATTAAGACATTCTCCACGTTGCCACTATAAAAGGCGCCTTTTTTTATTTTGACTTTATAATTAGAAGCAATAATTTAACAATCACTTAAAAATAAACAGAGATACTCATTTTACACACTGTTCCTGTGTTATTTATACATGCTACATCCCGAGATGTTACGGAAATTAGCTCTTGCCAGGAGATAACTTCGTGTGCGTATAGAACCTTATTAAACAAAATTAATCATCTGCTCTCTATCTAATAAAATCTGAATTTGTTATGTCTAGATGGGAGAGAGCGCTTGTCGACGAAATTTCCGGAATACCGACCGTTGTTTGTTCGACAAATCTATTTATTGCCTTGTTTTGACCGGGCCGGATTTTTCTGCCGTTGTGGAAGCAATTACATATTAATTAAAATTAATTGCCGGGCGTCACGTGGGACGCCGGGACGCCTCCGATTCGCTTAGAAAGAGCTCACGCAGCAAGGGCTCTAGGGAACTGTTCAAAGAGATATGACAATAACGGGCTGTTACTTTCAAGTTCATGTTAATAATAGACTAGCGACTCTAACGTTTATGATCTGCAAACCGTGCATCTATGAGACTGGATTATGCGCGGTCCTGGAGAAACCAGGCGCAATGTTTCATTAGCCTTTTTTGTTTTATACAGGGTGTCCGGTAAGTATCCGGAAATATTATAGAGCATACGTTAAACTAAAAATAAAACTAGTTATTCATATAACTTTTCGCACACTTCTAAAATATCATCCTACCGAGATATTAGGCCCTAATGAGGTACCTTGACTTTTAATTTTCTGGCGATACTTTTATATATGTAGATTTTAATAATTTTTGAGCATTTCCTGTGTAGGTATCATAAAAACTCATAAATATTGATTCTAATTGAAAGGCCTCTTGCCTTTCAAATCATCCGGGAAGCCAAAAGCGGATCGACCGAACCAATTTTCAAAATCTACAAAGTCATTCTCGGATTTCTTGAACATTTTTACTAAAGAGAAGTTAGGGACTCTTTACCTGTTTCGAAATGAAGGATTATTTCCAGATAATTGAACATTAACCTGAAGCACTTCAATTGTTATATTTCATATTCAGCTACAATATTTTCCACAATAAAACGGTAATAATATGAGTAACGTCATAGCTCGGAAACAAATGACCTGCAAATGATAAGTTTAATAAAAATACATCACTTTGAAAGCAAAATTGACCTGTACGAGTATTTTTGTAAATAAAATTCACCAAAAGGGTGTATTGAATTTATTCCAAACGTCACGACCGTAATGTATTGTATCGAAACGATAAATATGTACATGTTATAAGTCAGTACTTGTCAAAAAATAATAATCTGCGGGTAATATTGAACGTCGTGTCATAAATGATATCTGCTGAGACCCACTCTATAGTATTTTTATTCCTGAAAGAGATGAATCCTAAATGAAGACGGAAAAGTGCATCATGTTTCCATAGGTATAAAATCTTATGGATAGCTGTTGATTGAAGACAATTCTAAACCCTAGAGGAAACTTCTGTTGGATTACATTGGCATAATTATAAGACTAGTGTTTCCTCTATTGTGATTAGTAGTACAGTTTTAATTTGATTCAGGCAAAACGGAATGAAACGTCCAAACGGATTTAACCCAAGGGTGCAGAAACAACAAATCAACCTTATTGTGGCTACTCCTTCTTTACTGTGGCTACATCTTAGGCTAGAGAAACCTCTTCACTAAAAATTTAGCACCAAAACCTACACTTGTTAGTTTGTCACCATTTATAGTTTGGCCAAAATAACAACGATACAAGACTGAGGTCAGAGCAAATCTAAAGATCATGGGATATTCATTGAAAACATGAACTGAAATAAAATTACTTAACTTACATAGGTTGGAACCAAAGACTGAAAGACTCAAAGACCAATTAACCTATAAACGTAACCGACCTAGATATACTTACAACATATGTAGTAAGCATATATTAAGTATTAAGACCGATCTAGAATCACTGTCTTCACATTCTGAACTAAAAGTCAATTGATAATTTAAATTGGTTGGAAGATTTTTTTGGTGACCGAATCTTTAGTCGTAATTTCACGCCAGATAGATAACCACCATGGTTCGCCGATCCTCGCCTTTCCAAAATGCCTGCGAAGACTACGGGTAAAATTACAAACAAATTTCAGGTGTTCATCAATATTTTGATTTCTGTGAAAAGAAAAATGACAACATGTTTGGAAGTACAAAATGGGCACGTCACTCATTTAGTTACAATTTATAGTGCTTAGGTACTTTCTTGTATGTTTTTTTATTGGGTATATACAGTAGTATGCAATGACAATGTTTGTAATGCAATTTTCTTGACAACAACCTCAGAACTTCAGACATTTCTGATCTGACTTTCTTTGAACGTATTCGCCCATCGTTTTTTGATATTGAGAAAAATACTTATCAAAAAATATTTGACAAAAGCAATTGTTCTCTATGACAAATTTATTTTCGTTTGTTTAGAAGTTTTCTTTAATTCAGTGAAACAAATTTAAATAAACGCCGATGACTCTAATTTTAAAGAAACTGTTTTCTCTGTATATTTTGATATGAGTTGTTGCTTGCTAACAGAACGTCACTTGCGCAAATTTTTGCCACTTACTTTTACTAACATTCGCTTTATGTAGCTTAATAATACCCGAATAAATATTTTGCTTTCCATATCTGTATATTTGGCTACTGTACAATGTAAACCCGTCTCATTTCCGCTACAATTAACATTTATTTCGCTTTTTGCCGCCCTCTCCGCTCCTATCTGTCCCGAGACTTCGTTGTTACTTACTTTTCATCTCCATTCTCCATTTCCCTACAAATCATTCAGCTCCCAATTACTGAAATTTCATCTTTCCCTATTTATTAAGCGCCGAAAAAAGACTCGTCAGGGCCAAAATCTACTGCTCAATAATGAACGCTAAGGACGTTTTATAAATTGCTGCATGAATTATGAGTGTTTCTTTGTCCCGTTTCTAGCTATTACAACTGCGAAAAGCCACTAGAAAATTCGTCAGTGCTTGACAATTAATATTTTACATTCTGTGTTAACGCATGCCTGGCTTTGGAGCCGGCAATTTCATCATTTTATTGTAGAAAGGGTCCGACGAATGATGTTGAGTCCAGAACGCTGGAGGAAGATTGAGACCTGTATAAACAGAGGAAATCAGCAAACTTTAGCACTGTATGTTTGGTATTTTCTAATCGGTATCTGCTTCCGAATTGATGTCATGAATTACAAGTTTGGCTGGTTGAAATTTTCTGTTGGCTCTATACGATTTGGTCAATGATAAGATGTAAATTATTTTTTTTAATTATAACCTAAACCATCAGTTTTATTTTATAATGTTCTTATTATGGCTAACCATTTTTTTAATAACTTATTTATTGTTTCAGTCAACAAACCCCGGCTTGCTTCGCAACCGCATGTGTTTTAAAAACTTGTCTTAGAAATTATAAAACAACTGAAAACAAATATTATATCGGATTTAGAACGACGAACGAACGAACTTCAAATTTGTAGACGGATTATCTTATATTTTCAGTCCATAATTTGATTCTGCAAAATTTAAAATTCTGCATTAATTTAAAATTATGATAACCCCTATTTTTTACTCCATGAAAATCGTTATACTTCGTGCATTATAATCGGATTGCAAAATGATCATGTTTCTTGTAAAAAGCTGATACACGTGTTAAAATTTCCAAGAAAATGATTTGCAATCCATTTATAATACAACCCCTTCCACATATTTAGTTGACAACTAAAAGATTTTCATAGTGGATAACGTTTAAAAAAATAGTGGCAAGCGTACAAATATCACTGAAAATTATTTTATTTCCTTACTAAAACAAATGTCAAATATGAGCCATATTATTACTGCTAAGAGTGCTCTAATAATTTGGTAGATATACAAAAAATCCTTAGTAAATGATTTTTTTGGTATAATTTAAAATAATTTAATTATATATATTTGGAATAAACAGAAATAAAAAAATAGAAGTGCCGTATGGCAAATTTTATATACATAAAAACCCAAACAAAAATAAAGAAAACAAAAGATTAAAAAAGAAAAATATAAGGTGTTCATAAAGAACCATTAGAAAACAGTCATCAAATCTGGCTATGAACGAGAGAGTGGAAATAATGGTTGTGCTGAAGCGCGAAGCAAAACTAAAGAATAGGAATACATATTTTTGCTCGGCCAATTTGATGATTTTTTTGGATGGCTTGTTATTTGGCAATTTCAACACACCTAGGAGAGAGTGGTTTTTTCAAGAGCCCAGGTTTTCGGTGGTTTAGACATGCTCAGAAGAAGGAGAGTAATCGACTCTCCTTCTTCTGAAAGAAGAAAGATCTTGAAGAAAGATGAACCACGCGGCGGAAGGCCTTCATCTTCAAGAACCACTGAAACTGTATATAGAATACGGGATCTTGTGCATTCAGATCGTCGGTTGACGACAAGAATGAACGGAGAAGAGTTAAATTTGAATCACACCACTGTTTATCAGATTCTTTTACTAACGAATTGGCTTGGCGTCTTGACTCTTTGCAATTGATTGATGATTGATCTTATGGAAGGTGTCATTACTGGTGGATGACACTTTTGGTTTGAGTACGACACGAAACCAAGCGCCAAAGCATGGAATGGCACACTCAAGCTCTCCAAGACCCAAAAACAGAATGAGCAAGTCGAAGTTTAAATGTATTCCGATTTACTTTTTTGATAGCTAGGGAATTGACCATAAAGAGGTTGTGCCTCCAGGACAAACAGTAAGTCAACACTTTTACAGAGAGGTTCTTGAAAAAACTCTCGAAAAAGGGTCATGCGTATGAGACCGAACATCAAGAACAACTGGAGAATCACGACAATGCACCTTGTCGTACAGCCATTTCAGATAAACGAGTTTTTTAGCCAGTAAAAACATTCCTGTGGCTCCTCTGCCTCCTTTTTCGGGACTTGTAACTTGTAAATGTCACGAAAACATAAAGCAAACGCCTTAGTTGAATAGTGTTTTCTATGGTAACACCACACTTCACCACCGGGTTACAGAATAAACGTCTACTATGATACCAACGAAAAAAATTATTCTTTCTAAGTTGGTATATTTCGGAATTACTTAATGTTTCAAGCAAATTGTAGTAACATTTGTAGACAAGTATTTTGTCTAGCTAGTTTTTTTATACTAAAAGTAGTTTGACAAACATTATTTATAAAATAACATGTTACTCTGAGAATTGCCATGAAATAGCTATATAAAAATACTACAATATATCATCAGCAAAAGCTTTAGTTTTAATAAATTCAGTACATTATCTTAAAGAATACCTCCGATTGTGCCAGGATCATCACCTCTTGCAGGTTTCTCCTCAATTTCCTCGATTCCCGCTGTAATTAAAAACGAAAATCCACCCTCCGGAATATATTGCACCCCCCATTACGTAATTAAATTGCACCGTTGTAAATATTTCCCATTCTCCGGGCCTTCTTTCTGTCCGCGAAGTACATTTTAATCAGGGTAACGGCTGAAAAGATTCCGCGAAGACAGGCGACTGAGGAAATGGTATTTTCTCCATTCTGAAAAAATTAAAACATCTGCCCCGATAGCGGGATTTCCCGCTGAGGAGCAAATTCTTTTTCGGGGTTCTCGTTTGCGAAAGCATTCAAATAGTTATCATATTATTACTTCCAGAATCTACTTTGAAGCTGCGAACAGTGGCGGAGATTAAGGGCGTTTTCTTTGTTATCGGTAAAATATGTAATTTGAAAGTTAAGAGGACAGCTGGGCGACATTGAGTTTTTAATAGATTTTTAGTTGGTAATGCGTGTTGTCAATATCTCTCTCTTAAACCTAGAACCTCTACACGGTCAATATAATTGTGTCAATATCGGATATTGATCAATATATTGAACGTGTAAGGAGTATATCGGATTATATACATATACAGGGGTGGAAAATAAAGTATGGAACCTATTAATTATTTCAAAAACTGATAATATTCGGAAAAATGCTGGAAATGTTCATTGAGTTTTTTTTTACAAGGAACATTTTGGGGGACTTAGTTATGCCGGAAAGTGCCGCATGGCGGCGCCACAGTCACGACTCAATTTTTTAAATTGCAAGGGGTATTTTTTGTAACCTTCTTTACAAAGCTGACCTCATTCTGAGTAATTTCATGTGCAACTTGTATGGGGTTACTCGGGAAAGTTTTTGAGAAAAATGTAACCATGTAATGGATTTGCCTAAATCAGGCAGACCACCTGTTCCTGAAAACACTCAATTAGATGTCATGCTCCAGGTTCAAGATAATCCCCATTCAACAACTCGCCAAATGGGCATCGATTTTAATCTTAGCCACACATCGGTACGAAACATCCTTCATAAGCATAAATTCCCATCCTTACAAAATCACTTTAATGCAGAGCCCTCAGAGGATGATTTTGATCGTCGCAATGAATTTTTGCGAAATAATGCAAATCCTATGTGATAATTTTGCTGACAGTATTCTGTTCTCCGACGAGGCCTCCTTCTTATTGAATGGCACGGTTAATCGATATAATTGTCGATATTGGGCAGCAGAAAATCCTCACTCACTTGGATGCAGGAAACCCATACTCAGCATCCTCAAAAAGTTAACGTCTGGGCGGGGAATGATCAAAAATAGACTTATTGGACCGATTTTCATTGACTGGAATTTAAATGGACATCTCTAGAGGCTCTGACAGGGCTGATCGCACCAGAAACGAGAGGCAACGTGCAAAGGGCATCTGTTGAACACCTCGCACATTGCCAAACGGTAAACGGGGACATTTTGAGAACCTACTTAGGGTAAATCTGACCAGAAATTATCGAAAATTAATAAAAAACGAGTGTCAGTGTGCATGCTTCAATAATATTGACCGTGTAAGGTGTAGCTTTAGTACTAGATTACGTAGTCTATTAAGGGACTGTTAAGTGACCTTGTAGGACGCGTTAAAAATATACGTTACATGAATTAAAAGAAACTTCCTCAAAGCGTTTTATTTTTGAAAAAATATATCCAGAAATATTTTCATTGGATTTGGTATTTCTAACTGAACTTAATCTATTGCAGATTAGCAACTGAAAATTATTTTTATACTCATTGAAGAAGATTCTCCGATTATTCGGTTTTATGTAGAGTAGATTTAGTATTCTAGGGATAGGAGGCAACGTCAAGTCGAGGCAACGTCAACCTCAAAAGCAACGTCAAGTCGAAAGATTATTACATACCATGTCTTACTGGTCATAGGACAAAAAGAAGAAATGCATGAAAGTGTCTTGGTTATCGAGATATAGTCTCTTGTAAAATTAGTGAAAAATCGCTTCCCTAAATCAATGTTTTTTGTGTGATGGCTTGAAATGGCGGCCGGTTGTTGATTTTGTTTGTTAGAAATAGCTGAATGACACACCATTGAATAAACTACAACATTTTACAAACTATAACGTTGAATAAACTATAACAAATCACCTTCGAAAACTAACTTCAGACACCATACTTCGAAGTTAATTAAGGTTTTGGTATAATTGCCCAATTTTGACTATTTTTCCTTAAAAATGTACTACATATGACTATAGATAAGTTGTAAAGGTCATACAGGTCATTGATGTCTATTAGGCCATAAAGACCATATCTTTCATAAAGACTAAAAATACCATAAAGGCTATAAAGGTTATATAATACTTTTAAAAATACAAACGAATTGTATTATGTAATATATGATTTAGTCTGATTAAATGTGGGAAAATTTGATGTGGAAATAGTGATTCTTTAGGCAGTGGTCTTTTGAAAGGGTTTTTTGAATAGTCGAAGTTGGGTGATGATAAATCCTTAAAAATGAGATTTTTTAGTACCATAACTGTTTTGTAAAATGCTATAGTTTACTCAAATGGCTTTTATTCAACTCATTATAACAAAAAAATCAACTGGCCTTCGGTTGAAGCCATAATACAAAAATATTGGAGAAACGATTTTTCACCAAATTTACAAATGTGACTATATCCTGAGAATCAAAACACTTTCATTCATATATGTTTTTGTTACGTGACCAGTCAGGACCCTGGTCTGTAATTCCCTCTCTGTTTGAAGTTGCTTTTTGGCACACCATGTATCTAATTTTTTCACACATTAGTGAAAATATTTCACTTATAAAAGGGACTGATGGAACATACGGCTTTTAAGAGATCAAGATCAATCACGAGGCCGAAAAAATCGCCTACCTGACAATTCTTTCCAGAATACGATTATTATACATAAACAATATATGAGGTTTTTTCCGTTTCCTGTTTTTATGAGGTCCTGTGGAAAAAGTTATTTTGTCACTGCTGTTCGGATTTGAATAATTCGGAATAAAAAATATGAAAGAGATCTGTAATTAATACCTGTAATTGCCATCTCTTAAATGATTAGTTCGCCGAAGCATCGATTTGGGGCGTACTTTTTCTATTTGCACAATTTGAATATGATTTTACAAAGCAGTAGTTTTCGAAATATTTCAGTCACCGACTTTGAAATTGTGATATGAAGAATAAAGCATTTAATGATCCAAAATAGAGTTCTACTTACATGAAATAAGCAACTCGACCCTTCTACGAGAAAATTAAATATTTATTTTGACAGCCAGCAGCCACATGGCGGAATTTCCCTGTTTAATTTGGTCTATATCGTTTGCAAATCGTTAGCAACTGTTAGCAACTCTAAAAATTTTCGTTAGCAACTCGACCCTTCTACGAGAAAATTAAATATTTAGTTTGACAGCCAGCAGCCACATGGCGGAATAACTTGGCAATTCACTTAATATGATGAGATAGTTAAAAATGAGAAATTCACCAGCAAAATTAAAGAAACCAATTTGGAGTATTGAGTGTGTCTTAATAGAGTGTATTTAATATAGTTTTACTTACATGAAATGTTTATTATGTTTATTTTTTTAATTAGGCAGATAACATCCAAAAATATCAAATAGTTGATAAATAATTCTTCACTCGCAAGTGGCGTGCCTTCATACTTTTCTTCTCCTACCTTGCACCTTTATTACCAATAACTCCCATCAATTTTTGTAGTAACTTGCCAATTCACTAAATCTGATGAGTAGTTAAATATGAGAAATTCATCAGCAAAAAAGAAACTAATCTGAAATATTGACTGTGTCTTTAAGTAAATTTTAAGTAGTTTGAGCAGTATTGAAAAAAGTTGTAAATTGTGATGTTGAATAAGCATCTAAAATCCTGATTGTTCTAATATTAAATCGTATTGATAACAAAAGTGAAGAGAGAAAAGTTTTTTAATAAAAGATTATTTCCGCATGAATTTGACTAAAGTAAGCTCAATTACAGTAAATTACAAAATATTTCGATTAAGTCATTCTTAGCGAAATGTATTTTCGTATAATTTTCTTAAATTAACTGTACTGTTCATCATGAAACCACCACCAAACGGCGATTGTATACGCCTCTCTCAGCAATTTGAATTAATTTGCATTCAAGCGGTAGGGCCGCAATAACTTTTGCCGAAACGAACTGTGCGCCATTTTATGGAAGCTTGACATTAACAGGCCTCCAGAGTTGCGGAAGGGCACCGTTCTCGAGCATCTCCAATGAACTTTGCATAACGTCGGTGCGACATCGGTGGAAACGAGATGTCGCTGCACTTATCACACGCTGAAATTGCCCTGCAATATCCATGAAGGTTCGGTGAAACCAGACAATTTCGGAACTGCTACTTATAGTGTGTCAGAAATTAAAATATGATTATAAGATTCTAAATGTATTCTTGTGAGTAAGTGTTCCTAGTTAAAAAATAGAAGATAAAATATATAATAAAAGAAAGCGACGTAAGACCTACAATAACATTTTCTGAGGTTGATCATTATTATGGTACTTCTGTTGGTGTTGTAAAAACATGCATACACCCATATAGCGATACAAAAGGAATTTTTATTGTAATGAAAGCATACCCACTCAATTGAATTAACATCCCAGACTTCCGAGACTTTATTGAAAAAGATCTCGATGTTTCCTTATCATCTGCTTCTTCGCGTTTTTAATCACAACGACCGATTCTTACATCTTCGAAACACTCCGTATTCCTTTGTCTTAATAATTTGTATATACATATATCATTATAATTTATGTATATGGTTTTAATGGTGAGTTTAGGTCAGTACTTCCTCTTGGTCTATGCAAACCGGTTTAATTTTTTTCTCAGGTGGGGCTGTTTTTTGTTCTCAATTTTTTTTGAGACAAGGGACTATTTTTAGAGAACTTTTGTTGACCATTTTTGAGCACACTGACCCTGTTGCTTATCTTAAGGGGGTTCAAGGAAGTCCAAACCGATTTAAGAATATTTCCGCTGCTTT
The DNA here is from genome assembly GCA_029963805.1 of Aromia moschata. Taxonomy (NCBI): domain Eukaryota; kingdom Metazoa; phylum Arthropoda; class Insecta; order Coleoptera; family Cerambycidae; genus Aromia; species Aromia moschata. Next base: position 10,930 of record JAPWTK010000981.1, read on the forward strand.
ATTTCTGGTCATAAACAGCTCTATATCCATAATAGAGACTCTGCTTTGCTTGAACTTGGTCATTTCCGGGAATGTCTGAAAGTAATTGGGTGTATAAGCCGTATAATTATATCAAAGTAGAAAAATACAAACAGATAGAAACCAATATGTTGCAATAGCTGTCAATGAATAGTTTGTGAGTAGTTTTTGACTTACTTTTGTCTTTAAAAAACTCAAATTTAATTTCATATATATACCTTCAAAATGCACGCGCTAACTTTAGATATCGAAAGGAACTTTACTGAATTAAATAAAGTAAACCAGAAAAAAAAAACAAAATGTTCGTATTTTCAGTACTTACAAGTCTATGATATTTCCATAACGATGGTCTACCACCAAATATTGTCTTCACACCATCGTAATCTACTATACCTATTCTAATATTTTCTTTGCATTGGCGTTTACATTAATACTAATATATCAAATAAATCAATAATGCATCTGGTATTTTGTTTTCTCTATATCTACAGGTGATTATTCAAATGGTATAAGAATATTCAATTTTTAATAGCTGAGTGTTTATATATGGGGCATTTCACGCCAACTAAGTGAGGTCAAAAAAATTTCTGTTTGAAACATATCACAATCGATGGTACTTGCTAAAAACTAACTTCCCTAAAATTTTAGATTTTTTGAGCCACAAGGAGAGGGATGGTGAGGGTGAGAAAATACAAATTTTCGTTTCGACTCTAAAATTTAAATCTTTCTCAATAAAAAAATGAAGAAAATTAAAAATAAGATTGCAATGGTTTTCGATGTGTTTTTTTTTGCGTAGAATACGATAAAAATATTTTCAAAATTATTGGTGGTAGTTTTCACCCTTATTTTTAGGATTGAAAGTTTAAAATCGAAATGTATGACACGATTTTTTTTCATTTTTTTTTAATTTCTTTCTTTTTTTTGTACTTTCGATTAATTTTTAATTCATAATGGGCGTCGACCAGGAACTTGCCCAAAAAACAGGCCAAAGGTGAAAAAACGTGGTTTTAGCGTATTTTTTCATCCTGTGAGATAGTAAATGGCAAGTGAATAATTTATTCCAAGGTTTTTGGGGTCGCTGATTACGATTCTAACGTAGAAAATTTCCCGTAGAATACGATGATATTTTTTTAAATTTCAAAATATAGCCATTTTTTAAAAGTTGACTACCATACTGGATCCACCATTTTGTTTTTGAAAATCTGACGTTAGACTCGTAATCAGCGACCCCAAATACCTTGGTATATACATATTATTTACTTCCCATTTACTATCTCACAGGATGAGAAAATACGCTAAAACCACGTTTTTTCACATTTGGGCCGTTTTTTGGGCAATTAATCGAAAGTACAAAAAAAGAAAGAAATTTAAAAAAAATCGTGCCATACCTTTCGAAATTTCGATTTTAAACTTTCAATCCTCAAAATAAGGGTGAAAACTACCCCAATAATTTTGAAAATAATTTTATCGTATTCTACGCAAAAAACACATCGAAAACCATTGCAACCTTCTTTTAGTTATCTTCATTTTTTTATTGAGAAAGATTGAAATTTTAGAGTCGAAACGAAAATTTGTATTTTTTAACCCCCACCATCCCTCTCCTTGTTGCTCAAAAAATCTAAAATTTTAGGTAAGTTAGTTTTTTAGCAAGTACTATCGATTGTGATATGTTTCAAACAGAATTTTTTTTGACCTCACTTAGTTGGCGTGAAATGCCCCATATGCATAACAAAAATGATTACATGTAATATACGCCTTTAGGATCAGAATTTCTAATATGCTTATTATTATGTATCGTATTTAATCACACGTATTGTATTTTCATCATGATATACATCACATAGCCAGAAGATATACATAGTAGATAATCATAACTTTTGCTTTTGAAAGTCTCAGGAGGCGTAATAGTGCCCAGTTTCCATACCGAGAGAAATATATGTATGTATTTAATAGGTTTAAATATTAACTGTAAATAATTTGTCTCATTTGTATTTGTTCATAACAAATATTCATTTAGTTCTGTACTATTTCTTTTTTGACATTAGTTACATACGACATTTTTTGTTATCATACATACTCTTCTCATGTTAGTTGATATCTCAGTTACATATTGCATACCGAGATTTAGAATAGACTAGAAGAAAGGCATATCCTTTCCCCTATGCGTAAAAAATGCTATAAACAAATTGATACTAATATGGCGGTTTTCAGCCAGAAACTTGAAATTGGCTTTGAAACATTTCAAGTGTGTTTTTATTACACAGACCATAGCCTCAAGAATACTTATGTCTTCAATCACGATATAATATCTAATAATGAACTATTGAAACTAAATAAAAAGTCCAAAATTATCAAATGTTATATTACACATAAAATGTCTCTCCTTGATATTTTCCTTGTTTGCTCAGTTGTTTCGTCAGCTGTGTATTGCTTGTAGTGAATTATTATGTAATAGTGTTTAGCTATTTTACAGACAGGCAAGCATTACAATCAAGTGCCAATTTTAACGTAAAATTAGCGCTTATAATATAAATAAAATAAAAAAACACTTTGCTTCGTTCACGGTTACACCAATATGGCCGCTTGACATTAGGTATACCACTGTGACTAGTCTGTTCTAAATATCGATAATTGTACATTAGTTATGTACTACTATCTGTTTACGTGAGTAAATATTAAAAAAAAGTTCTCAAAATATGCCGAAGATGCCGATCTCGCATATATTATGAATTCGCTCGATGTTATGAATTAATACTGTTAGAACTATCCATTTCTAAAGCTTTTATCATTAAGAAAAATTGGATGATTGGAAAAAACGTAGTTACTTTCAAAAAACACATACATAATAATAATATATAATAATAATAATACTCACCCTCATAATTACTCCGAAGAGTAACCCCAGAGGTCTTTCTCTGGGATGTGTGCGGGGGAAGGGGTGGCTATTATTATTATTTGCCACGGCGCACTGGGAGTGACTTAAGATTATTTCGGTAACGTATTTGCTTTACAGTTCTGAGGAAACCCAGAAAAACTCAGAACATTACCAAATCTAGGACATGTGCGGTTGGATTGGCATCTATGCATCCACACCTATACTATTGTGTACTAGTGGTTGCATATCAAGTCCTAACAGAGAAAGCGAGACAATTAAAAATCCTCTACCTCGGCCAAGACTCGAACAACGCGCACAGAGGTATCGCGACTGGAAAGACGGTGCTTTAAGCCACTCGGCTACCCGTGCCCCTAACCTAATAAGAAACCTAAAAATCATAAATTAACACTAAATGAGCTATTTTCCTACCGTCTATTTCCAAGCATGTTCTCATATTTTTCGGTTGTTCGGCTGGTCATTTTGTAATAATTCTTGACTGAGCTTACACGATATGCGTGCATATGCAGATCAAGAGTGTATTCATTTCAAGAGTGTATTGTACGATACATTTACTTGCTGCCTTAAACGCCGAATAGGAGTTTGTCGATGTTAATTAACAATTTACCTCTTCTAAAATTTTTAATGCAGTGCCGGTTTTTCTATTTACATTTTCTGTTTCTCTAAATAACGTCACAGATATAGGCAAACTTGGCGAAACTTGTCGAAATACATGACAATGGATGGGAATTTGAGAGTCTATTTGATAGACGTTCCGTGTTGATTAAACCCACTGGTCATCAATTTATACCACTTCCATTCGTACATTCGCACGTTTCTGCATCCAGTGAGCCCAGGCGAATAATTCAAGACTTGCGGAATTGATCCTGCGGAAATGAGGACATTTTTTTTATCTTACAGCATGTATAAGTCTAATATAATATGTATATGCGAAAAAGTTTTCATCCCACATTCGAAAACGAATCAATTTTTTTATTCGCGTTGGCAGACAAGTGTATCTCCTTTTCCCATTTTCTAGTCGGCTATAGTCGTAACTTAGGCTGTTCAGAAATTATTCGTAAACTGAAAGTTGTCGAGGCGCTACATAAATAACGCCGAAGATAAATCGTGCGTCGCGATAAAGGAAGTTTCCCAAAAAAATGTGCGTTTTAAAAATAGTTTCGGGGAACCATTTGCATGCGACAAATGACGCGCGATCACTGAAACAGGCATCAACGGTAATACTGAAGATGAAAAATATTTGAAGTGTTTCAGTTTTTTTTTTATATTATTTAATTTAAAATTTATGTTTCAGATGAGCTTATCACGTGGTGGGATTTTCACCTGAAAACATTGAATTTTGTTAATTTTTTTAAAAGGATGAACATCACTTAGATTGTTCAGATATCACAGTTTTTTTAGATAAACTCATTACTTTTTCTTATAATTTATTCAAACTATTTAAAAAAGTATTTTCGTTTCATGAGCTTTTAATGGATTTACCGTAAGCGTGTGTTTGGGCAAAGGTTCTGCAGTTGAAGTAACCAACTTTGTTGCATACACCGGAATACGTTGTCATTTTATGCAGCATTAGCATTTATGTACACTACAGGTCGAAGCTTTTTAGGTAACAACACCGTAAAATAACTGTTACATTTAACTACAATCTGTTAACAATTATAATAAATATAATTAAATATAATTAAATTGCAAACAAATATAATTAAATCAATAAAACACAAGCTACTTTTCGATATTAAATAAATCCTATATTTTCTGGTATCTACAGGTACATCATATTATATGACTTATTATTTTTGTCCACAGTTAAACAAATGAAATTATAAATACAGTTCTTCCACAATAAAAATAAACAAATTCGGTATTTCTTTTTAGAGAAGGTCTCACAATTTATTCAATTATCACCTCTGGAAAGAGGGGCATTTTCTGTGTACACTCATATAAAAAAGTAGTATGCCGAAGACGAAAATTCCTGAGATGATTTTAACTTAAAAATGACTGATATGAAAATATCTTGACTAAGGTATTTTAGTTTGACAGAACAAAAACAATTTCACCGAACATATACATATGTATGTTTCAAAATGTATCACAAACTTTATTTTTCTATAAATGTAATTGAATATGATATACACTACTAAAATAACATAAAATAAGAACATACATACGAGTATAAAAACAGTAAACTGTAAACAACAAAATACATTAGTTTAACTAAATAATAAGAATAAATCCTATACTCAAAGTAAAGTCTATCTTCTTCTTCACCCTTCTTTAAATTCATAATAAAAAATAATGTTAAAGTCAAATATGTCGAGAATTTTTCTCTTCGATATGCAACTGTTTTTAACGGCTGTGCATAGAAAATGTCTGTCTTTTCGATCTGTTGGAAAAATAGGGTTATCATTAAAAAAAATACCAATTATGTCGTAACTCGGAAACAAAAAGATGATCTGGAAATTACATTTATAGGAAATAAACTGTCATTTTAAAAAACAAAATTGACCTGCTCGAGCTTAGCTTGTAAATATTATTTAATATTTTTACAACATTTTATTATTGTTGTATCGTATGATAACTGTGATTAACACAAGATATCGAAATAAAGTTCGTATGACCAGCAGATATTTTATGATCTGTTTTAATAAACAAATAAATTTAGTTATTCATCCAGTTAGTAAACATAGATAGTTGATTTGTTGATATTAGATATATTAATTTTATTTAAGAATGATTTCATTAAATGGAAAACTTTCTCACAATCAATTATTTTCAAATTTATCCTTGCAATGTCCAGTTGTTTTCACCACAGCTAAGTACGAACTGTTTTAAATTTTCGAAAACGAATTTTGACGAAAATTGTAGCTTTTAAAACGAGCAAACGAAATAACCCCCAGTGGTGTGTTTTTATACGAACGATGATACATTTTTGATTACAATTTTTACAAAAAAAAAAAAAAAATCAAGGCGGCATCTGAAAATACTGTTCTTCCCTTTCAAAATTCACTTTGGATTTTTGAAATATTTTGTCTAGATCCAGAGAAATCGACATTTGAACATAGATAGTTTCACGCGTTCACCAGACCGTCATTTGCGGGCCGAAGAGTTACAGCTGTGATGTCGAGAAGCTGTCTCCACCTTAAAGGTTATCAAAGGTTATCTATGTTCAAATGTCGATGTCTCTGGATCTAGACAAGATATTTTACAAACCAAAATGGATTTTTAAGGGGAAGAATAGTACTTTCAGATGATGTCTTGGATTTTTTTTGTAAAAAATTCGTGATGTACCAAATTTGAGGTCAGATTCGGATTCAGCGCACCAAAAACCTTCGGGAAAGTCCGGTTCTTGGGTGTAAAATTTGTCGGCCTGTGTAATCAAACTATTATAATCAAGAGTAAACAGTGTTAAAATAATTTGTTCAATAAATCAAATAAATAGTTCGACAACTTGATGTTGAAAGCAATTCTCAACAGAAATCATTAAGTGAAAATAATTCCATTCATCGTCATTCACCATCAGAAAATAAGTATATTGGCTTGATGCCTTGCCAAAAAGAATGCGACTGATTATACCTCAAGTGTCGTCCTCTAGTGTGCGTAGACGCGTATGGTTCGTTAATTCTATAAAAAATATGTTACTTTAATACGAGAAGGTTTAATAAATTTATCCATAAATTCATTAAACGTCGAACGTCGAAACGAAGTCAGTAAATGATGAAATATTTTTTACAGATTTTCTGTCTTCATTAAAACAATGAAACACCTATTTGGATAAACTTTGGATAAACAATAAATTTGAACAGAAACACTTATTAACGATACGAACAATATTTTTTTCAATGTATTAACCCTTTTGCGGCATGGTGGCACCGTACGGTGCAACCTTTTTTAAATTTTGAAGTAGTTTAAATTCGATTTAACCGATGGTTTTTGTATTATTATGATCGTGGGATGTTACAGAATTCATGCACAAAGGTATGGAATTTGTTTGTTAATTTATTTATAATAATTAACAAATTTAAAAAAACAACCCTTTTTTAACAAAAATTCATTATTGGAGACATTTTTTAACATCATCGTGCGGAAAAATTATAGAGGTTTTCGGGGTCGCTGATTACGAATCTGCCGTCAGAATTTAGAAATTCAAAATGGCGGATCCAAGATGGCGACAAAAAAATTTCAAATATCATCGGATTTCATCAAAAAAATATTATTCAATGGTGTTTGGGGTCGCTGATTACGAATCTGACTGCAAATTTTGGAATAATCAAAATGGCGGATCTAAGATGGCGGACAAAAATTCCAAATTTCATTGGATTTCATAAAAAAAACTATTATACAATGGTTTTTGGAGTGGCTGATTACGAATCTGATGTCAGAATTTATAAATTCAAAATGGCGTATCCAAGATGGCTGAAAAAAATTTCAAATATCACCGGATTTCATTAAAATTATCATTCCGGTTTTCGGGGTCGCTGATTACGAATCTAACTTCAAATTTTGAAAATTCAAAATGGCGGGTCCAAGATGGCGGACGAAAATTTGAAATAAAACCAGATTTCATTGAAAATTACTATTCAGAGGTTTACAGAGTTGCTGGTTACGGATCTGACCTCAAATTTTGAAAATTAAAAATGGCGGATCCATGATGACACCCAATAAGATCTTTCTCATAGTTTCAAGTTGACCGCAATCCTTTTGTAGGAGTAAAATCGGTAATTACATATAAATGGGCACCATAACCAATTCGAGATTATTAACACCGACAGCTCCATATGTAAACTTTGAAATGAATCCAGTAGTAAATTTCAATTTTGGGCCACCGTTTTTGAAAAACTTCCTATATACAATTTTTGGTGAAATTCAGTAATATTTCAAATATCTAATCATCATATTGGATCCGCCATTCGGAATTTTTAAAAATCCAAGTTCAGGTTGGTAATCAGCGCGCTCTAAATTCTCTGTGTATCAATTTTCAATGAAATACGGTAATATTTGAAATTTTTGTCCGTCATATTAGATCCGTCATTTTGAATTTTCAAAATTTGAAGTTAGATTCGTAATCAGCGACTCTGAAAAACCGGAATGATAATATTTAATGAAATCCGGTGATATTTGAAATTTTTTCAACCATCTTGGATACGCCATTTTGAATTTCTAAATTCTGACATCAGATTTGTAATCAGTCATTTCAAGTGACTGGTTACTCCACTTGAAGTCAGATTCGTAATCAGCGACCCCAAAATCCATGATATAATATTTTTTAATGAAATCCGGTGATACTTGAAAATTTTGTTCACCATCTTGGATCCGCCATTTTGAATTTCTAAATTCTGAGGTCATATTCGTAATCAGCGACCCCGAAAACCCCCGTTTTCCAATTTTTATGAGAAACCGATTATATAAGAAATGTATGCCGCAAAGGGTTAATAGATTGTATTATTTTAAATTAAGATTTATACTTTTGCGGTGTTGCAGCGACCTGGAGAGAAATCGTGCACGTCCAAGGTAATGTTTGAGCGCTCAACGTCGCCATCTCCAACGCCGCTGCATGTTCGGCGGTCATTCCGGCGATCATTAAGAGCGACAAATCGCGCCAATTTGCCGGACGCCTTTTTTCCAGCCTCCGCCGTCGTTCCGGCCGACAATGACGGAAAGGCCAGCGAGATCCGTCCGGATGCGCGCGATGACGGCCACCTCTCGCCGCCCCTAATGATTCCTTCCTTGAAAAAATATTCGGCGCCGTAATGAGCTTCGTTTACCGGAAGCGCCGTGTTCGGAAATTCCTCGGGGACACGCGATCCCGCGTAGGCGAAGGGCTCCACACCTTCACGGCTGAATCGGTGCGTTTTTGGCGCGGCGCCGACGGCTTCTGCACATGTGTCGAGCACACGTCGTCGTAGCGCTTCGAGTGCATTAATTAGGTGCACAGCCGCACGGGAAAAAACGCATGTCCGCTACAGTCCAAGCAACAAGTAATGAAATGTCAGCAGAAATCGGGCGTTGCAAATCGGCGAAGGTATTTGGGATCACCTGCTCATCAGACGTGGATAACATGTCATAAACATGTCACGGTAGTTGAGATATTAGCTGCTTACGATTTGACACGAACCAGTGGCGGTTGGTGATATTTCAGTTAGCCATATCTTGAAAACAACGCATTGGACCCACTTCACTTTTTTGGTGATGACTATACACCTCTTACAGAAGGGATTTATAGTGAAAAAACCGTCAGCAAAACAATTTTCAAAAAAACTGCAGCACTACCTCGGGATCTCAGTAACGCTTTGTGGAATATTTGCAGTATTTTTTTTTTCATAATCTAGAAACAAATATAAGGAGAGGTTTTTCGATTTGTTACAAAATTTTTTTTTTTTTCAAAAAAGTTATGGCCATTTTAATTTTGGGAAACAAAATGTTCCTATAAAATTAAAATTAAAATGGGCCATAACTTATTGAAAAAAAAATATTTTGTAACAAATCGAAAACTTCTTATATTTGTTCATATATTATGAAAAAATATATACTGCAAATATTCCACACAGCGTTACTGAGATTCCAGGGAGTGCTGCAGTTTTTTTAAAAAATTTTGCAAACTTTGCTGACGGTTTTTTCACTATAAAACAAATTTCAATATAAACATAAGAGGTGTATAGTCATCACCTAAAAAGTGAAGTGGGTCCCATGCGTCGTTTTCAAGATATGACTAACTGAAATATCACCAACCGCCATTGACACGAACTAACGAAAAATTTAACTAAGATGAGTATCTAACCTCACCTCAGTTGCTGACTCTTGTGATATCAATTAGAACAGTGATATAAATTGTCCTCAGTTATGTCAGTTTATAAGAGATTACAATTAATATAAGTAAGTTGGTAATTATACATTCTGTATACGATATTTTATTTTACGTTTTATCTATATTTTTCTGTAATTAAGGAACTGTTGGAAAACGAGGACTCTAGCCGCAGTGATATTGAGTGCTCCGATAAATACTCTTCAGCTTCACAGTCATCCAGCACATCTTCAGATGGTTCAGAAGATATGTTTACTTATACTGAAAAGCGAGTGTTAACCCGAATTACAAATTTAATAGGAAATATTGAGTAAATATGGCTCAATTCAAAGAACATGTATTTTAATTATATATTCGGTTCCGCTTTCCGCTGTCTGTCTGTCCCTATGTGTGCTTAGATCTTTAAAACTACGCAACGGATTTTGATGCGGTTTTTTTAATAGATAGAGTGATTCAAGACGTAGGTTTATATGTATAATACATGCATAATATAGTAGAGAAACACTGATAATTTTAGAGGTTTCTAATGTGATGTCGTAAACCGTGCGAAGCCGGGGCGGGTCGCTAGTTTAAGTTACAAAACAGTGGTTATGATCACTGTTTTGTAATGTCATATCACAAAAATAAAAACTATGATACATAATCCAAAGTTTATTTTTCATACTTCAGGAAGTGATAGTGACTGTAGTAAAAATAAATAAAAAATAAAATATATATAGGTAACATATTAGAGAAGATGGCTGGTTTTAGGCCTCTATATATTTCATGTCCCCTATCACCTAAAGTATGACTTGAACAAAGTTAAATTAGACGCTGTCTTTATTGAACTTTTGCAGCAAGAATCTCTTACTAAAACTTGCCCAGTTTCATTTAAAATTCACGCAAACTTATTCCGCACAATTTGATAAGGTATACCTAATTAATTTTACGAATTTGGACATTCAACAAAATAAACTTCTGACTATACTCGTAGATATCCGTCTGACAGATATTTAACCTCAAAATCTCAACTGAGAGAACAAGCCTATGTAGTGAGGGTGGTTTTGTAGTCCCTCAGAAGCGGTAAGGGGGAGGTATAGTCCTTCTATTTTTAATTGAAAATGATAAATACGCCTGGGGAACAAAAAAAGCGGTGCAACTTTATGATTCTATGGGCGTGCATATATCTTTTTATAAATTCGAAAATTGTGAAATAATTTTTTTCATTCAAATCAATATGGGATATTAAAATTAGCCTGCATACAAAACTCTTAATATTTGTAATATAATTTGCTGTAAATAATGCTTATTTAGCCAGACAATCTCAAAAAATTGTCTGCGTTAATAAACCTAAAATACACGTCATAAATAAACATAAATCTGAAATACACGTCACTGGCGCCTTAAACACGTAGAATTTCTAAAGTCGTAAACCATTTTTAACGACGTCGTAAAAATGTTATGGCACAGTGGACCGAATAAGTATTTGGCATGTATTACATATAAAGCAATCCAATAGTATAATGGTCGGCATTCGCTGGTGCATTCGCGGCATCGCGTTGCCGGCTCTCCAAAATTTTCTTAAGTATAGTAACATACATAAAGTTGTGTTAATTTATAATTATTTTTTCCAGCAATTTTAACCGCTTTATTTTAATGCTAACTAATATATTTATATCTATGTATTTTTTTAAAAATACTACAGAACTTCACGAATTAACAGTTTACTGAAGTATGAAGTACACTTGTATAGTGAGCTTAGCAATTTTAGAAAATATATCTGACAACCTTGCTTTTTTCTACCTATTTTCAATTTAGAATGGAAATACAGTAATTACCTCAGTTATTTTCCTCACTTGTTCAACTAAGAAAACTCACTAACTGAGAAAACGCTAACTGAGGTGAAGATCTGAGGATTTCGTGCAAATCGTAAGCAGCTATTGTGTGTTGTTCTGTTTCACATCGTCGAAATCGTTTTGATTCAAGGATAGTGAAATTTGTTATTTTAGAGAAAATGAAATTTATCATATTAGTCCTGCGGTTCTTTCACTCGCAAAGAACTTGTTTGTAGTTCTAGAAATTGTTTTCCTAAAAATAAATTTCAATTTCGCAATTATGAAATGGAAATAAAATTACACAAGTTAGGTACAGTTACGGAATACTAAATATGTTAATTTTATAATGTGCTACTCGGTAGTAAATCATCCGAAGCATTGCAGCTTTCAAATTTAAAGCAAAATTTTCACTCATTGCAATTCGTATAACTGCTGTGATAAAATTAAAAGTGTCATGCGGAATACAATTACCGAGGTGTTTTATTAGGGACACAATATAAATCTACATTTTAAAACTTAATACAATTGCACCGGTTGTTACTCTAATATCATTTTAACGATGACCAGAGGGCGTAACGAAATCGTATCCGTGCAACATGGATTGTACCGTTTGATTGCTTCTTTTTTTAGGCGGTCTGCTCGCACAATACATGAAAACCTCAGTGAAACTGAAAATGGAATTGGTAGAAATGTTAGGGATGGGCGATACCGATCCGATATATCGAAGTATCGATACTTCGTTTGTAATACATCGAGTTTTTGGCATCGATAATTCTCTCGAGCGATATTGTAAAATATCGATATTTTCGTTGCGATACCGAATAAGTATCGGAAAATTTTTACCCGGTAAAAAAACGCGTGTTCGCCCTGTGTTGTTAGTTGCCAAAACAATCGTACAAGAGTGAATTTCTGTTGTTTGTTGCGAGATTTTTTGCAAAAACTTCGATGAACATCAAGTAAGTGTTTAACCTAACCTAACTCTGTCTTTGCTTTAATGTTGGCAAGAGTATGTGTATACAGCACAGGCCATCTCTTAACCTAACTCTCTATACACTTTTCTGCTAATGGTAAATTTGTTTTAGCAACGATCTGAAGAAATTTGGAATTTTCACTCAAAATGAGTGAAATACATTTGCAAAAAAAAACTGTTAGGTATTATAACTTTATATGTGTGTTAGTTTTTGAAAAACTGTTAGAAAAACTTGTTTATAAAAAGATTGTTCCATTTTTAGCAAAATGAGAAAACGCTTATTATTAAGGACAATATTTGTGATGCACGTAAAAAAGATATGTAAGCATTAATAAATAGTAATAGTATGACGATGGAGGGAGTTTTCATTCAATTTTTACCATTAAATCAGTAAAAATTGAATGAAAACATTCTTTTTCGAGAGTCAGTTTAACATTCTTTCTATAGTGTTCACTTTTCTTTTTTTTATGCGTACGATTAATCGAAATTAAATACATGATATTGACCAAAACCAAAGAAATGGGTATTTTTTATTTTTGTTGATCTCGCTTGATGTTGAGAGAAATTTGAAGTTTTAATTTATTTCAGAATGTTTATTCCAGATCTCTTCTATCCGATCTCTTCTATCCGTTTTAATGAATAATAAAAAAATAAAAATAAATCGTTCGTTAAACTTTGGATTATTTTCCTGCTCATCAAATAATTTTTTAACTTTATATCCACATTGAATTATTCTAAATGTTCAAATTTTGGAAAAGTATTCATTTGATTACCAATATATCGATTAATTTTGATAATCGATGCAAATGCATAATAATTGATGCAAAATACTTGCAATACCGAGTATCGATATTTTTGCTTTCGATTCCCATCACTAAGGAATGTATACCAGTGTCTCACAGCTTCATTCAGCCAAGGTTTGACTGTTTCACTAGTGTTATTTAAGTATAGGTAAGTGGTATTTATTATTGTGGTTTCGTGTTTGTGTATCTATACCATCGCAAAAATATCGAAGAATTTAACTTAATAAAGAATATTAACTAAGAATTACTGTTCACTGTCATTCGTCATCAGAAACCACATATGATTTCGAGGACTCATATCTGGCAACGAGTGAATGAAAATCTTATTCTGAATGAACAATGAAAGAGAGTCGGCTATAATTTCCTCGCCAGGAGAATGCAGCGGTGACTTAAAAGACTGCCCTCTAGTGCGTCTAAATGGTACTCGACGACGACAACGGATTTCGACCTTATTAAGTCCCAATACCACAGTGACGAGACCTAAAAAGTAGAAATCCCTATGTGTTGTCTTTGATAATGAATGACAGTGAACGAGAAATATTCTCATTCTACTTTAAACTAACTGATTTATCGTTGGTGGTGTGCTCCGCCACAGCCGACTTTAAACAAGCCACGAAGTAAATGTGGCAACTCCGCGCCACAGCTACCTTGGAGTCCGGCAGCGACAATTTCAGCGAGCATTTTTTTAGTTTTTTTCGATTTATGTAAAAAGTTCTCATTATTTTTGCATGAAATTTTTACTGCAGATAGGCACTACCAGAAGCTCCAAAAAATCAGCAGTATCATCATTATAACTAAAATCTTTCATGATTGCTATTGTTGAATGATGAAAAACGTTAATTATTACGAGATTATTAAAAATTGGTGGGATGTTGTCCATCATACAAGTACTCGGATAGGAAAAATGAAAAGAAATTTGGATAAAATCGGTATGTAGAAACCTTAGTAAAAAAAATCGATAAAAGTGCCGAAAACCGGTTTTTTGCGGATTAAGGGACGAAAAATAATTTTTTTTCGTAAAACAAAAAAAATGGCATGTTGTAGCGCTTGAAAAAACGAAATAAATTAGTTTTTGGTGATCAAAATCGGTTTAGAAGTTTTTGCACAAAAAAATAAAAACCGATGAAAAATGCCCATTTTTTGAAATCGAATTACAAGGGGTTCTAATGGTCGCAGAAACTTCTGCTTAATTGTAGCTGAAATTGTAGCTTCTGGTCGTGCCTATCTGCAGTAAAAATTTCATGCAAAAATAATGAGAACTTTGTACATAAATCGAAAAAAACTAAAAAAAGGCGCGCTGAAATCGTCGCTGCCGGACTCCAAGGTAGCTGTGGCGCGGCGTTGTCACATTTACTTCGTGGCTTGTTTAAAGTCGGCTGTGGCTCCGCGAACGACACCTAATGGTTGCTGAGCTTGTCAGACACATCGGAACGCGTCGAGTCCCATTTAGGCACACTTGAGGTTTGAGGCCAGTCCTCTGTTTTATCGTTGTATTCAACGGAAACAATCGAGACTCGTTGATTGTCAATCATCGTCAGATATACTACACTGTTGAGGCTTAATAAGGTCGAAGTAAAGATCTGTGGGTTCTGACGAAAAGTAATAGTGAACAGAAATACTCTATTTCTACTTTATTTATTATTATGAATGAGAATTATTATTCTCATTCTGTCTTAGCAGAGCTGATTTACTTAGCAGAACGTTAGTGGTGTACCCTGAGAACGACATTTTGTGATTGCTGACCTTGTCAAATCCACAGACAGATCTTGTCAGAACACCTCGAGTCTCATTTAGGCCCACTAGAGGGCAGTCCTCAATGTCAGCCGAATTCAACTGATTCCCCACAATCAAATAAGTTCCGTCAATGAAAATCAAAAGTCAAAAACCATGTTGCTAACCAACCTTGTTTGATACTTGAGGGATTATTGGCTACAAATTTGTACCAACTGTATCTTTCTGGACTGGAAGGAAAAGACCTTCCAGTCTAGAAAGATAGAATTACCACTCTACACTACTGTACTACATGACACGATGTGTAAGAAGTTTTTAATCAGAAAACAATTATATTGGAACATAGTCCCTACTTATCTATATTCCTTAGGAGAACCATCTCATGAAATCAGAGTACTTGTTGATTAAGGAATGGTTTAATTGCAACCAAGGAACAAATTAAACTATCTCTGTCTCAAGACTTACATACTTACTAATTGTCAATACCCCTACAACATAGTACATACATATAAGAATAACTACTTACAGTTGCTGACTAAATAAAGAAAATCTGTCCTACTTTTCCAGTGACAGTTCTGTAAAAAGTTGCATTCGAGATATAATTGTGTCATTTCCTTATTTACGAATTTGTTTAACTAAAAGTATTTCAAGAACTTTGGGCATCACGATTATGCTCAGGTTCTAGGTAGAAGATTTATCTAATTGAACTCATTACAACTCTTTGTATTTATGATTATATTTTGACAGTTTAACAAACTATACACATATTTATATCTTATAAAAATGTGTGCAACATTCGAAAATAAGTGTGATCATCATATTACTGGTTTTATCAAATTTTATTGGAGAGAAAGCGAAAGCTTTCCGCTTTCCCCTCCCTCGACAAAATAATGAATTGAGATTTTGATGAACCATTCCATTGATGGAAGGGCACACCGAAAGCTGTTTACGTCTTGCAACGAAGTATTAGAAATTTAACGCAAGTCATCCTGTCTATTAACCGCTGTCGACGCCCGTGGCACGCGACGGCGGCGACGTCACGGCTGCTGCATCCAGGGCCGGCTTAGCGAAAGAGGCGCCAAACTATAAGAACGACCATCTTCAAAATGTTAATTTCAGTTTTGTTTTGAGATAACAAATATCATTCCGCATCTGAATTAAACAAAAAATTAATTATCGAAGTGTTTAAATTGTCAAAGGTCGATCATAGAGTTTCAGTAAAAATTCCCTCATTTTCCACATGACTTATTATTTTAAGCATACATGTAAGATTCCTCTTTAAAATATTGTACTGAAGATTGACTTTCTGATAAAGGTCTATCAAACGTTAAAGGTCTGCAAATTTTCGTCTTTGACAGACTATCCCAATTAGAAAAGTATCGAGGTAAGCTTATAGCTTAAAGTAAAAAAGGTAATTAGCAAAAAAAGCATCCTAAAGCCAGCCTAGCAGTGAAAGGATAAAACTAGTAGAAGTTAAACACCATAAATGCGAGGATAGACTAATGTATTGTAATTGGATTGGTATGGTATTATATATTTCCTTAAAAAGAAGTGCAAGGTGCTACGTGTTCTCTTCTTGAGACGTGCAGCTTCTAGTGGAGAGGGAGATTAGACAATTGTTTAATCATGGAAAGACAGAGCGCGGTTGGACAGAATGGTTAACCATAAAAATCAAAGCGTTTAAGGTGTGAAATGTAAAAAGTGATCGAGACCGAAGATGGCTTTCTTCTATTAGTAATTTTTGTGAATGTTATGGAATAAATATTTTAGTAGGTACTATGTGTTTTACTTATAAACAGTCAGTAACGCCCAAATGGTAATGATTAATAACTAGAGTTAGGAAATCTCGGCTTACCGCATGTAAAACTGCATTTACCTATCCAGCATTCCCGCATTAGATCAGCATACTACCGCGCAGACGTGAGTCCCGGGATATCGGGAAGTTTAGGTCAGTGGCGTGGGTATGCTGGGGTAAGAAATACACACGTATGTAATTTACAAGGCGCTTAAAAATACGGTTTATACTTCCATTATCATAGGATTTTAGTGTCTCGAGCCCTGCGTTGTAGCACAAATTTCCGAAATTTATTAATCACTAACGTGCATATAAGGCACATTACTTGAAAAATAAATGTCTATTTTTAATGGAAATAACTGTTTTTTTTCTCGTCTTACGTATTCATTTTAATGGGAAGAAGATCAATCGTTAATTATTCCATCTCACTCTTATGGCGAAGAGTATTTTAAAGCACTTCAATTTTAAAGAGTACTTTAATTCCTAAAGAACATTACTAAGGTCATTGGATTTTTTTCCGCGGAAAGCGCCAACATTTTTTAGGCGTAACTGGAGATAATACATGCAAACATATACCTATACAGTGCGCGCCTAAAGTATGGAATAAATTCAGTAAATTTGAAACAAAAAATTTTTGGAAAAAATCCTCGAACAGGTCGATTTTGTTTACACAACACAATAACACAATAAAATTTTGTTTACAATAAAAACACATTTTTGAGGGAACGTCTATTTTCAGATATCAGTTGTTTTTGAGTAATGACGTCATCAACTTATTTTTTCAAATGGCAACCCTCCATTTTTTTAATTTAATTTTTACATAACAAAATTTTTGAGTAAATGACAATTGAATGTTACAATATGAAAAATATATTTTTCACAATAAATAAACGAAAATTTCTTTAATAAGCAAATACAATTTTAAATTAAGTGTTTGAAATGTCGTCCATCAACTTCTTGGCAATATGCAAGCCTGTGTACAAATTCTTTATTATTATTATTATTTCGCCGACTTTATAGTCACACTTCTCAGCGTAAACGCTGGGAAACATTCACCTTTCATTCAATTTGGGAAACGCTGGGAAACATTCATTATTATTTTATTATTATTATTATTATTTACAGAGGTAAGGCGTCGAGTCGTTTAAACCTATCAATTTAAACACTACGTACTACATCTAAATATTAGTAAATACAATACCTATAGCTAGTTTTTTTTACATACTTAACTAGAAAAAAAATCATATATAAATTATAGGTAAGGTACATCAGAGAAAGAGTTTGAACAAGAAAAAAAAACAAATTATATTCTGATCCTGTCAATAGCATTTTTGAGAATTCCATGCCCTATATACTCTATTACTTAAAAAGAATTGACAACACAATTTATGAAATCTATCTCGCACTAACTTGTAATCATGTCCACGTAATCGAGAATTGTCACTTAAGGTAAAAAATGTTAACTGCACTGTATAATGACCGTGAAGAATTTTATAAGTTTCGATTAAATCACCCTGTAATCTCCTTTGTGACAATGAAGTTAAATCCAAGAAAGAAAGCCTTTGTTCATACGGTAGATTCTTCAAAGCTGGTGACATTTTGGTGATCCTCCGCTGAACCTGCTCGAGCATATGAATGTCGCTAACGAAGTATGGATTCCAAACTATTTCTTCGTATTCCAATATACGTCTAATATAGATTTTATATATTTTTGATAATAGCTCTGGAGACATATTTTTAAACGCGACTGATACCATGGAGGTAAACTATTTGCCTTCTTAACAATTTTTCCAATGTGAGAAGCCTATTTTAGGTCATCGGACACAATAACACCGAGATCCTTCTGCTTTGTTACCGCTCGTAGTATCATTCCATTCAGGATGTACCTACTGATTGTCTGGATTTTGCCATCCCAAATGTATCACTGTACATTTAGATTCATTGAATTCAAGAATCCACTTGAAACACCATTGTTGTAAACGCAGTATATCATTGGTCAACTTGTCAAAATCTGTTAATGGGTTTCCAAAAAATGTTGTGTCGTCAGCAAAAAATTAAACCTTTGATCGGAATATAAAAGCTAAATCGCTGATGTAAACATTAAATAGTAAGGGTCCCAGTACAGACCCTCATCTCATAGGATTGTGAACATACTCCGTCAATTCTCACTTGGCACTTCCTGTTATTCAAAAAGTCCTTTATCCATCTGAGAAGATTTCCTCTTATTCCAAAACATTTTAATTTGTATAAGAGTCGCTGGTGTGGTACTCGATCGAAAGCTTTTTTTAAAATCTAAATAAATGACATCTACAGGTCGACTACAGGTTGTCTAATTCATATGTCCAACAATTTGTGCATTGTAGTAGATTCGTTACGGTGGACCTACCTGGCAAAAAGCCATGCTGTCTTTCATGTAAAATTCCTGCATTAAGAAAGAATTCGGTTAGTTCCTGTGAAATTATCCTTTCTAGACATTTACATGGTATAGGTGTTAGCTAACTTGTCGATCGAGTTTATCTCCACTTTTGTAAACGGGTACGACAATCGATTTGTTCAAATCCTTTGGGATTTTTTCTTCGTTGATAGAAGTTTGCATCAATCTAACAAAATGTTTCACTATAGATTCTTTGGAATTCTTGATAAAACTGGCGTTAACATTATTTGGACCGGAACTAGAATCGGCTTTAATTTTGTCTATAGCATCCATAACTTTTTGTTCATTTATGTGAATGGTATTGATCGTATTTGGGTTTCTTAAATTTTATGGGAGAGTAGGCATATTATCTTCAGGCTCATTGTTTAACGATTTTGAAAATTCCAAAGCAAACAGATGCGCAACTTCTTCTGGGTTACCTACTTACATGTTCGCCAGTATCAGGGTGTCTTAGCAACAATGAACTTACTTTAGAATCAAACGAGTTCTTAATGTACTTGAAAAATTGCTTG
This sequence comes from Aromia moschata, assembly GCA_029963805.1. Lineage (NCBI taxonomy): Eukaryota > Metazoa > Arthropoda > Insecta > Coleoptera > Cerambycidae > Aromia > Aromia moschata. The sequence continues at coordinate 30,699 of JAPWTK010000981.1, forward strand.
TTGCTTCTGCTATTTACTAAATTATGCTCATACTGTTTTTTTAGCGTTTCGTATGGTTGTTGTTACCACATTTGAAAACTCTCTATATATTTGATAGTCTGTATGTGCATTACTGCTTCTATATTTCTTCCACAGTTTACATTTAATATTTATATCATGCTGAATTGACGCAGTAATCCAGGGTTTGCTACTATTTCTAACGTTGCGCAATAGGTGCATTTTGATTCACACAATTATTTATTTTTTCTAAAGGATATCTCCATGTATTTTCAAGATCTAAATCTGGAAGGTCCGGCATATTGTAGAAGTAAGTGTTAATTTTCACATAATCACCAAACTGGAAATTACGTTTGTTCTGTTGTGTATAAGTTTGACTAACTCTGTAATTAATTTGCATATTTGCCAATATAACAATATAATCACTGTTTCCTACAGGTGCCTCATACTCAATTGTGGAAATTAAACCGGGATCATTAACTAAGATGAGATCTAAAAGCGATGGATTATTGCCTGCTCTAAATCTTGTTGGCTTCTTAATAAGTTACAATAAATTTGTCGAAATATATGTATTCATAAAATTTGTGGACTGAGTGTTACCGTCTGTTGGAGATGGACAATCCCAATTTAGCTCCGGATAATTGAAATCACCAAAAATTATCAAATTCTTAAGACTAGAGCTACATCTATAAGAAGGTTTAGGAGAGCTACATCATCTTCACTACCTAAGTTAGGCGGTCGATACACACAAGCTATATTTAATTCTAGTTCAGACCATTTTATGTTAAGCCATAGAGATTCTATCGGTGAAGAATCCAAATGTTCAAGTACTTCTACTTCAATTTTTTCTTTCTCTAGATTATTCAGTACATCTATGCAAACTCCTCCCCTACTTAAAGTTCTATCTTTTCTAAAGTTTGTGTAATTTGGAATATTAATAATACTATCTGGAATAATTGGTTTTAACCACGTCTCTGATATTAGAATAATTATCGGTTTGAAGTTATTAATAATTAACATAAATTCTTGAAATTTAAATAGAAACTAATGATGCCAAGTTGGTATAAAAATATTTTAGTTCAACAATATACGGTTGAGAGCTTTTCATGCAAGTTTTTCATGTACACCCTTTGCATTGGTGTTTCGTCTGCTTTAATTTTAACCTCCTTATATTTGTCTTGTACTTTTTTGTTTATTTTTAAGAACATTCAAAGCTTTATTTTCATCAGAAAAACTTATTCGCAATGGTCTCGGCTTTTGTGACGTTTTGCCAAGTCTGACAACACCCGTAACATTTGAACCATCCTCAGAGACCTCCTTTAGAAATTGTTTAATTCTTATTATATCATGATTTTGGCGTTCAGTAGGGTTTACGGCTTTACTTTCAGATACATTGAACATAATAATATTTTTAGATCTTCTTTGCCTTTCTGTGATTTCCCTGGACTAATGATTCTAATAGTTTATTTTCTCCTCAAACTGAGTTTTGAGGGACTGCAACGACTCCGTAACCTGTTTTTCAAGTTTTGTTACCAGAATCTTAATATCAGAAAACTGTGACATATTATTATTGCAATCGTTACAAACTATTTTAATGAACCGTGATTTGGCTCGAGTAATTTTAACATCGTTATCAGTTAATCCCACGCAGGACAAGTGCAGAGTCCATGGCATGCATCGCACTGAATTGTGGGTGTTCTGGCTTGACCGATAGGCAATTAAGACACTTCATCTTGTACATTCTGAATGACTTCCGGGGTAATGGACCCCATTTCATCTCTAATGCGATCTCGTAGTTCGGCTAAATTGTGTGTTCTTCTGCAGTAAACTTTTGATTTCAAATAACATAAAAAATAATCAAATGGTGTAAGATCTGGGGATCTCGCGGGCCATTCTATCGGTCCTCGTCTGCCAATCCACCTCTGAAGAAATATGACTGAGCGCGCATAATGCGAGGGTGCTCCGTCTTGCTGAAACCACAGTGTGTTATCTGGAATGTAAGGATCATTCTCGTTTCGGAAAATTACTGCAAGCGCTGGAACTAGATCATTTTGCAAGAACTCTAGATATCTTTCTCCTGTGAGAGTTTCTTCAAAGAAGAAAGGCCCTATTATTCTGTTTGGGACTACTCCGGCCCACACATTTAATTTCCGCGGATGTTAAGTATGTATGTAAGTTCGATGTAAGTTCGATGATCCAATGAGGATTCGTCCGACTCCAATACCTGCAATTTTGACGGTTCACTGTGCCGTTTAGGCAAAACGTGGCTTCATCGGAAAACGTATTTTCTGCTGTAAACTTGGATTTGTTTGACAAAGATTCATCATAGTTTCACAGAATTGCAGTCGCCGGTCGGGGTCGTCTTCGTTGAGTTCTTAAACAAGCTGAAATTTGTAGGGATGATAGTTTTCTTTCCTCAGGATACATAACACTTCATTTTCTGTCGTCTGGCTAACTTCATTTTCTGAGGCAACTGGTATAGAGGTACTCTGAGGATTCTCTTCCATACTTAACACAATGTCAATCTTTTTATCTTAATTTATATATTTTTGTAATTATATTAAATAATAAAAGAAAATACATATATTTTGGTAATTTTTGGACGTCCTGATTTTGGTAGATCTTTAACATCACCAGTTTCTCTAAATTTGGACTCAATCTTACTAACTGTGGATTGGGTGATATGGTTATCTGAATATTTTGCATTAAATAAATTGCATACCTCCTGCTGAGTTCTGGTCGTATTTCCACGTCCGATGAAAATCAAAATTTCAATTCTTTGTGTCACATTAAATGTGCCATATTAAAATTGGAATTTTCGTAAATACTAACACGTTACATTAACTTTTCGCACAATTTAATAACAAATCTTCTGATTAACTGATAGTAAAAACCATGTATACGTCAAAAAACTTAATCTGATAATTTTTTTGCTTTAGAAACGTACTTTTTGCTATGTTTTCTTTGTGTTCAGTTTTTTCAGGAATTTTCGTTTATTTATTGTGAAAAAATATATTTTTCATTTTGTAACATTCAATTGTCATTTACTCAGAAATTTTGTTATGTAAGGTGGCAACATTTTTATACCGTTAAATCGACAATGAAAGGGTCTCTCAAATTAAATTAAAAAATTGGGGGTTGTCATTTGAAAAATAAGTTGATGACGTCATTACTTAAAGACAAATGACATCTGAAAATAGACGTTTCCTCAAAAATGTGTTTTTATTAAACAAAATCGACCTGTTCGAGGATTTTTTTCTAAAATTTTTTTGTTTCACATTGCTTGAAATTATTCCATACTTTAGGCGCGCACTGTACAACATACCTCATATAGTGGGGTATACAGGAGATGACTTTATACATATTTAAACAACAAAGCGTTTCTGCACATATGCTACTCTCGTAAAAGCCCCAACTGCGTCGCACACTCGTTCACTTGCCCAGACCACGCCTAATGGCTCGTGGCAGGTGCGTGGCTCGTGGCACTTGGGTAGCGGATCATTTGTTTTAATTAACTGTCTGATGTTTTAGTTGGTATGTAACTACATAATAATAACATGTATTTAACATGTATGTATGTATCTGCAGAAAGGATACATACATACATTATGATGGCAGGATAAAGTTAGGACCGGCCCTGGCTGCAATGGGCGATTGGATGCTGTGCAAGAGGAATTTATAAATTCGTTCTGCTGCAAACGTCCACCAGTAATATTAATGACTAACGATGCAAATGAGCCCGCGGTGCCAATGTGCTGCAGTAAAAACGAAGCGGGCGTTTGTTAACAATTCCTTTAAGACCGACGTCGGGCGTCGTCGGCGTTAAGGATGCTCATTGTCACTAATGGTTGCGTTACGTTTAGGTACAGAGTGGGACTAAAAGAGTCCAACAGAAAGGAAACTCCCGCAACTCTGGTTTAACCGTACCCTGGTAAAACTTATACTCACAGATTTTTTTGTACAATATATTTGATGGATTTTTTTTCATAAAATATTTTTAAGTGTGATCAAGAGATCAAAATTAAACTCCTTACAATTATAGCATTTTATCAATTTTATAGAAACACAACTAAATAACCATACTGAGAAAACATAGAAATACATCTCGCGAAATAATATAAGTAGGTATTACAAAACAAAAGAATTTGTGCACAAAATGAACATTGTAGCTTGTAACCAAAAATTTGATTAGCACAGTAGTATGCAGATGTTTTTTACGTTCTTATATCATAAACGCTGCACCGTTTGCAACAAATATTTATTATATGAGATTCAGATTTGCTTAATATGAAAATATATAAAAACCCGTATTCGTTGGTACAAAGATTTCTTGTCCCGTCTTTTCTTTTAAAATTTTTATAGGCTGTAATGGTTTCGTCTTAATTTCCTAATGTGGACACCTTACGCTGAAGAAAATACTTTTAATTGTATATATAAAAAACTCTCGATTTATCGTATCGAAGACTCGTAATTTACAGAAAATGAAATTGAATTTATTGAGCAAGGAAGGAAGTTATTACGCTCGCAAAGTTCATCTATAAATTTTATTAGGCAACTAATTTAGGATCTACTTAGGTATATACATATATAGGGTGTATTAAATCGGGTGAGTATACGATTTACATATCAGATGGGTGTGCAAAGCATGAAGAATATTCAAATTTAAAATATATTTTCCAGGAAGATATTAACTCATAAAAATATGTAGGTATTGCATAAGTACGAGTACTTTGAAAACTTAATGCATGTATATTCTTAATGTAGGTATACCTGTTAGGGATGTAGAAGTCCTTAACTGGACTTTTGAATTTATCGTCCCAAATATTAAATATTATTGGATTTCCTTGCTCCCGTTATCACCAGTTATTAAATAAAATGTTGGCATTTATATAAATATAGTACTGGTGATATGCAGTTAAAACATTGTTAAGATCGATAATGGATTATCTTTGCTGTAAGATATACAAGGTTACCACTATCATGGAATGCTCGACGGAATTATGGAATATATGAACAAGTTTCATGTATTAGCAGTAGTGTCATTTGACTCAAACTTTATGCTTCAAAGAGACTGCCTACATGATCTGGAACATCCTGTATATGCATTCAAAAATTAAATTAGAGATCAAATTCCAATCTACGTGATCTGTTTTCCCTTGATAAACATACTTTATTTCCATAAGTCTCACTTTGCCCTGTGTAGTAGTTCAGACTACACAAGAACATTTTCGAAAAACACTTAACAGTGTAGCAATTCAGAAATCAAGTCTTCTTATTTGATCTTTCACAACATGGACAATAGGGTGGTTCAAAAAAAATTATTTATTTTCTTTCCTCCTACCCTCTCAAATGTTTTATTTGATATAAAAAAATCCTCACCAAAGATGAGCGCTGTAGCTCAACTATAAGAGGTCGCTTTTTTTATTTTAGTTTCCCATTTAATTAAGACTGAAAAATTTTGATTTTTATTCAAATCGAAATTACATGTAATCATTTCAATTTTTTTTAAATAACCATAATATATTCTTAAAGCTGACTCTTTAAACTTTCCAAAACTGTATATTGTATACTGAAAACCTATTATTATCACAATTAGAAGACCAGTTAAAGCCACCTGAAAAATACTATATTTCTTACTACGGGAAAATTACTGAAATCAATTTTCCCGTAGTAAGAAATATAGTATTTTCAGATGGCTTTAACTGGTCTTCTAATTGTGATAATAATAGGTTATCATACAGTTTTGGAAAGCTTAAAGGGTCAGCTTTAAGAATATATTATGGTTATTTAAAAAAAAAATTGAGTTGAATTTGATTAAAAATCAAAATTTGTCCATGTTAATTAAATGGGAAACCAAAATAAAAAAGCGACCTCTTAGAGTTGAGCTATAGCACTCATCTTTGGTGAGGATTTTTTTACATCAAATAAAACCATTTGAGAGGGTAAGAGCAAACAAAAAAAAAAATTTTTTTTTTGAACCACCTAATGTACAATCAGTAAATGTAAAATAAAGCATACAACTTCAATTATTTAATTTGTTTTACTAAGAAAAATGTCACTTGCTTTGAGTATTTTCACCACAGCGAAGTTCGTACTTCGGTTTACGAATACGAATTTTGATGAACTTTATAATTTTAAAACGAGCCGAACGAAAATGAAGCGACGTTATTATCTAAGTGAACGGGCGTGCTGCCCTTAACGTATTCGAAGTTATATTGATGGCGGTACAAAGCTCTGTTCTCCACACCAAATACTTAGGCTGTACCTAATTGGTAAGTAATAACATGTGACCTTTAACTACAAAGTAAAACTCGGGGCTCTGAAACTCGGGGGACTCGGGGACTGTGAAATACTTTTTTGCAGGACTGAGGCTTTAAATACAAACAAAGAATAGCTTTCTTGCGAACCAGAGGCGCAACATAGGAATTTTAATTTCAACCAAACAATAACACTGGGGAACAGCTGTTTTGGTGCCGAGGGTTTTTGAACTGATTCTATATCAGTTTGATGTCCTGAATTCAAATATCGTATTCATTTTTCCCTATCACCTCCAGTTTTTAAGATATACAATTTTAGAGAAATATGAGTTCTATGATTTTAACTCAAATCTCAAGTGTAATAAACAAAAGTAGATTCGAATTTTTTATTTTATTTATACCAAATACAATCTTAAGTCAAACTTACAAACAAAAAAAAAACATTAAAGAAATCAAATATAGTCACTCGACACTTCTAAAACTTCTTTTCCGCGACATTCTTGAATGTTTTTTCAAACAGTCCCTCTTTAAACTCCAGCAGTAATCTGCCATCATGTGGATGTCCCATCTTCCTTGGTAGCGGTCCTCCATAATTTTAATATCTTGGTGAAATCTTTCACCTTGTTCCTCACTCATGTCTCCTAAATTTTCTGGAAACCGGTCCAAGTGGCTGTCTAGATAGTGTACTTTTATACTCATATTGCACCCTAATGATTTAAAGCTGTTCAGCATCTTGTTAACAATTTCAACATAGTTTTCAGCTTTATGTTTGCCTAGAAAATTTTCTACAACTGCAACAAATGATGTCCAAGCTTCTCGTTCAACTTCATTCATTGAATTTATGAAGGCAGGATCTTTAATTAATTGTCTTATTTGTGGGCCGTCAAATATCCCTGCTTTGAGTTTTTCTGTGCTCAACTGAGGCATTTTTACCCCTATATATTCAAAACAAGGCCCATCCTTATCAAGAGCTTTTACAAATTGCTTCATTAAGCCCAACTTTATGTGTAACGGAGGAAGAATGATTTTTCTCTTTCAACCAAGGCGTCGTTAATGACATTCTTTTCCCCAACGTCCATGTTTTCTCTCAGAGGCCAATCTTTTCTAACCCAGTGGTGTGTTTTGTCCCTACTATCCCAAAGGCACAAGAAACACGGATATTTTGTGTAACCACTTTGCTGCCCAAGAAGAAAGTTCACCATTTTTAAGTCTACACATATCAACCATTGATGTTCGTGATACTTTATCTTCTGCAAGACTAAAGCTATTGTGTTATATTCTTCTTTCAGTTTCGTTGAGTGAGCTAACGGTATTGAACCATATTTATTCCCATTATGTAGAAGGACACATTTTAAACTTCGCTTTGAACTGTCAATAAATAGGCGCCAATCATCTGGAATATATTCAGAAAGTCCCATTTCTTTCATGAGTCCCCTAATTTCGTGACAAAATACAAGATTGTCTTCTTGAGAAAAGAATGGTAGCAGATCTTTTTCTCTTGTACGGTAAAAAGGTAATTTTGGTTCCTTGTTCCAGTAAATTTTTGTCGTTTAACCTAGAAGCCAGTACTTCAGCAGCTTTTTCGATAAATTGAGATCCCTGGTGAGATCATTTAATTCGTTTTGATTGAAGCGTTGAGGAACTGAAGACGTCCCCTCATAGTCACTGTTAGTTTCATTAGCATCGGAAGAGCGATCAGAGGGACAATGTTCGTTATCAGAGATATCTGGTAGCTCATGAAATGTTGGAATCGGTATTTCATCTGAGTGCGGGATAGGGCGTATTGCCGAGTCTAAATTGGGATAGGTCCATTTATGGCGGTTATTTCGATTGATTCCATTAATATTTGCTAAACAGAAATAGCAATCATCGAAGTGGTTTTTTGGTTCTCTCCAAACCATTGGTACGCCGAATTTCAAACATTTTCTTTTGCCGGTAGTCCACTGCCGTAATTGCTCTGTGCAAGTTTTACATACAAGATGCGGGGCCCACGTTTTGTCCTGATCACCAAGCTTAACTCCAAAGTATGCCAAATATGCTTGCTTCACAAAGTCAGTAATAGCTCGTCTGTTTTGTTGGAACATGTATTCTCCGCATATATAACAAAACACATCAGGTTGATTGACACAACTTCTTCTTGAACTGGACGCTGAACTCATTTTAATTCTGTTCAATAACACAACACTCTTTTCTTAACAGAAAATAACACGCCGAATTCGATCTACTCTCTTTAGCAAGAAGGCACAAACTGACGAGACTTACCTGAGTTAGGGGTATAAAAGGGTCAGTTCAGGTACCTGGGAGGCAATGTTTCCACTATTTATAGATTTACCTGGAATTTACTCATTTACAGACTGACAATAAAACAATTGCACCTACATTAATGATTATAAAATAATTTTAGAACTCTCAGAAACCAACAAACTGCATAGAAACCAGATATGTAGATAAATTTATGTATCTAAAAAAGTAGAGCTGATAGAGAAAAACGGATTGCACCTATAGATTTAGCTTCCCAAATATAGTTAAAATCAGGTCTAAAATCCCAGGCACCAAAAAAAAATTTTTTTTTTGTTCCCCTGTGTAATTATATGATTTAAAATAAAAACTATTAAAATAATCTCTATCTAATAAATAGTTCGACAGCTCTTAATATTGAAAGCAATTTTCAATATCAGGTATTAAATGACACCGAAAGGAAATTGTTTAAATTCGTGAACACGGCCGCTAATGAATCGATTTCGAAAGTCCACTTGCGCCCCTTTGAACAGAACAAGAGGCTTAAATGCAATCGAGTGTCTGTCAGTTGCCTGACAAAATAATACTCGCGGAACAAAAAGACACACAGAAACCCCGGTCGAAGGTATTATAGCATCGGCTGTTGGCTTTCAAAACATTTTATGTTTATTCTTGAGCTGAGTACTCGAATAAATTATATGGGTTAAAGCCATTCTAAGGAGCTTAGGAGAAAATGAAACTTATTTCTTCGAAATAAGTACGGTTGAACATTCATTATAACCTGGGGTGATCCGTTACAACGCCTTTTAAAGAGAGAGATAATGAATTGTTTCGCAAAGGTAGAATGTAGAACGCAGGTTTTTGAATACAGGTAATACCTCAAAATAACCGTAAAAAAGTATTCTTTTAAAAGTGTTGTAGAGAAAAGGTTGACAAAAAAGTTCTTACGCACTTCGACCAGTCTCGCGAACAAAGAAAAATATGCTTGAGATATCTACAAGAGATTTTTTTTTCAAAAATTGTTTTATTTTAATGAAAATATAAACTAATGAAACGAAAGAATTCACTCGTTTCCCAATTTGTAAATCCACGGTTTCACACACAATAAATCCACAGGACCATCGTAAACTGGATTGTACCAATTTTCATTGAATCCAGGATGTTCGAGAAAATTAAAATACTATTTAGAAATTCTCAGCAACCTAACATTTTTCACAGTTATCTGGTTTATTTGACGATTTATTTTTAAGAAAAAAAGGACAGTGGTAACGATTAAAAATGGTATTTATTTTTTATGGACATGATTATCGAAAATAAACGAGACAAATTATTATTATTAAAGTTATTCAAATTACTCACTAAATAATATTCTAAACAAACAAATAATATTAGTAAGAAGATTTACTGGTATTTATAATACGTATCAATTAATTAACTAATTTATGGATGCCTTTTTTAATTAATGGAAGCATTTATTTTCCATAACCGTATCAACAGAATTGAAATCACCAAATCACTATTCTATCTATTCTATCCTTCGGTAAGGCCTCACTTCCCATTTTCTGGGATGGCTATTTATTCCTTAATACATCCAGTGCCTCTATAGACTACCCTTATACTTTTATACACTTGCGCACCTTTACTTACAAATACTTTACGTTCTCATTGCTATGTACGTTCCTATACATATGTACTGTGAGTTTTTCCTGTATTTTTTTTTACAATTGTTTGAGTCAAGTTAAATGTCAACGTAGGTAGTCCTCCTTTAGAGATTGCCATCATTTAACAGGTCAGTGACTGGAAATAGATACTACTGGACATTTTATTTGACATCGTATCCAGGTCGACCAATAAAACCGCGATATTAATTTTTTAATAAAAAAAATCGATAATGGTTCGCTTTATATCTCCTAAAATATTTCTCTTTATGACCGGCTGTAATAAAGTATTCGGTATTTATGGTATCTATTCTTAAAACCAAATAAATAGGTAGGAGCTATTTATGTGATGGATTATAATATAGGAAGTCGACCAAAATAAAAAGACTGCCTGGCAGTAGCATCGCGCAGTGCTTTGCCTTTCACCCTCCCGCATGATTTATGCTCTAAATTGGTGAGGTTTTCATAAAGAAAAAAAAAACATAACTATATATTGGTTTCTTTTAATCATACATAAGACATATTGACGTGAAAAGATCGTAAAATATCTTCCTCATGCCGGTAATGTATTTTTTGCCCGGCCTTTGAAATTCGATACTATATTTACTTTGGGCGAGGCTCTAAGAGATAGCCTAATTTAAGGGATGTATCCAGTTTCACATTCTTTATTTTTATTTTGTACAAACTGCAAGTGTTGTCGTGTCTAACTTATCAAAACATGAGGTTCTTGTCAGGCATGAGAACGATATTTTCGTTTGACTGGGAATACATACGTAGTTATTTTTTATGCTGTTACTTTTTAGTAGCACATCAGTATTTGAACCTCTTGAATGCAAGCGATGCTAATTTGAACATAAATAAACAAAATTACCTTGTCTCTTAAAATACAGTATGTATTGCTGCCTATTAGCAGAAATAGGAATTTAATTTAATAGGGAAAGTATTTTTTTTGCTTCTGTGTTATCGTAACAAAAGTACAAGTATATTGGTCCTGGAAATGTTATCACTTAATAAAATATCTAGTAATAACTGCCTTTTTTTAATAGTTACAAAAATTATTTCCGTTCATAAAACAATGAATCTAAAATAAATAACAAGAGGAATAATATTTTTGTTTAAGAATAGCTAGTTATACATTTGAATATGAATATAGGTACACAGAGAAAAAAATCTTTGATCCTGATAAACAGCTTAGCGTCAAAAGAGAATTTCTTTAGATTAAATTTGTCACAAAGTTAAATACATATAAATAAATGTTTTTTTCACATTAGAATATTTATCAGATTCCAATAAACCATTTTTTCTGTATATGTATTGTAACGTTTTTTTCCAACTCGGGTTCGTTTTAGTGTGAAAAATTAGACATACACTTTTAAAATACATGTTATTTAACGAAACACAATAACGAGCTAAACTAATAACACTAATACAAAATATACGAGGCGCGATCATAAACTAAGGGCCGGTTGCTTATATATAAATATTGGCGCTTCGAAGCACAGTTTTACTACTGCAGCGCCATCTACTGACTCATTGCGAAGCTACAGCGTCATTTGTTTTGATTCTGAAGTCGTATTGTTGTCCGTGAATGCAAAGAACAATGGCCGCGAAAATCGTTGATCCCGCCAACTGTGAAGTGCGTTCTGTGATTCGTTTCTTACGTGCAAAAGGATCGTCGGCTGCTGAAATTCATCGGGAGTTATGCCTGGTTTACGGACCTACAGTTATGAGTGAAGGAAAGGTTAGACAATGGTGTCGTGATTTTAAAAATGGCCGAACAAATGTCCATGACGAATAGCGGAGTGGCAGGCCCAGTATCCAGACCGATAAAATCGTTTCACAAGTGGACCAAACACTGCGATCTGATCGTCGATTGACGATTAGTGGCCTGGCTAACAAATTTCCTCAACTTGGACGCACTACTGTTTACAATATTGTCACAGAAAACCTCGCATACCGCAAATTGTGTGCAAGGTGGGTACCAAAAATGCTCACCGACCACCACAAAGAGCAAAGAATGTCTAGTGGACGAAAGTTTTTGGCCCGTTATCAACAAGATGGAGATTATTTGTTTTCTCACATTGTTACTGGGGACGAGACGTGGGTATCCTACGCCAACCCAGAAACAAAATTGCAATCGATGCAGTGGCGACACTCATCTTCACCAAAACCGAAAAAGTTTAAGCAAACTCAGTACACAAGTCGAAAATTGATGGCTACAGTTTTTTGGGACAAAGACGGTGTTCTTTTGGTTGATTTCATGGAACGTGGGACAACAATTACAGCTGACGTGTACTGCGAAACGCTCAAAAAATTGAGACGTGCGATCCAAAACAAACGCCGCGGGAAACTGTCATCTGGCATAATCCTCCTCCACGATAACGCGCGTCCTCACACTGCTGCCAAAACCAATGAGAAAATTCAAGATTTTCGTTGGGAACTTTTTGACCACCCACCGTACAGTCCCGACCTTGCACCTAGCGACTACTTCCTTTTCTTGCATTTTAAACAGTGGCTCGGTGGACAACGTTTTGAAACCGAAAAGGGACTCAAAAACGCCGTTGTCAACTGGTTCAACTCTCAGGCGGCAAGCTTCTATGCAGAGGGTTTAAAGAAGCTGGTGCAGCGGTACGAAAAATGCTTAGAAGCGAACGGCGATTATGTAGAGAAGTAAAGTAAGATTGTACCTAACTAAATATGACAATAAAATTTGTTTCTTATGAGTACATTTTTTTCTGTGACCAAACGGCCCTTACTTTATGAACGCGCCTCGTACAACAATTTATATCCGATTTTATATCACTGTACGTTTTACAACGCCAACCGCATGTATTTATTTTAAAGACTGCCCGAACCACCATCGCTGAGGGATATACAGATATCCCAGCCGCTCAAATCTCGAACGTCTCCGCATTTCTGGATTCTGTTCGAAATGGTCATCCATTCCAAATCAGGATCAGGTTGTGACATATGAAATGATATTTAGTTGTAAATTTAAATAGGCAAAAACTGTTATATTAGTCAAAATACAAACCATCACAAATACAAACCATCACTTTTGCCAACGTGTATAAGTTTTCGAATGCCACTTTCATAAAAATTTGGCTCTCCGGTGTCAATGAAAGATTGAAAGTCATTTTTGAGCTGTTGGTGAACTTTTTATCACGGAGAAAATGGTCCAGATATTTGAAGAAGTGCTCAGTTGACGAGAAGTCCGGTGAATATGGTGGATGCGGTAGAACCTCATATTTTAGATTGGCCAACTTATTTGCGACGATCAATGAAACATGTGGTCGTGCGTTATCAAGGAACAAAACGGGTCCTTTTCAATTGACCAACGCCGGCTGCGTTTGATGCAATTTTTGATGCATAACATCAATTTCTGCACTATACCATATATCCACTGTTATTGTTTCGCCAGCATTTAAATTTATAATGAATTAGTCCGGCCATATACTAAGCGCTGATTCTGGTCTTCCGCGTGGTTCGTTTTCAAGGCTTTTATCGCCCTCTTTAATTTTTTAAACTAGTGTTGAATTGTACGTTTGTTGACAGTAGCATATCCAAATACAATGTTGACGTTTCGAGCGGCTGCTGATGACCACTTTTCCATTCATACAAAAAAGTACACGAAAATCGCTAGAATTCATAATTAGAGATAAGTCTCAAAAAATTGATACAATAAAAATAATCCATAATTTGTTTAAAAAACAAATAAAGTTTTATAAAGTTGTTATAAGAAAAGCTAACATTTCATATGCAACAACCCAATATTTATGCCAACCTAGCGAAAAGATAGCGAAACGTATGTCAGTCTCTTAGGAGCGCGGCCTAATTACTCCTCGTTTCTGTATACTACGTGTACATCAGACGTCGGCCGTTTGTAAAAAAGGACTTGTAGGAAAGGAAAAGGACAAATAAGCTAGCGCAGATGGTGAGAGCGTCGGTCCTATTCCCTCACTACCTTCGTTGCATATGCGGTTGCTTCTTACCTGTCGCCTCATTTCTATTTGAATCAGTGTATGCAGAAAGGGCGTTAGTCATGTTTAGGTCTTGGTATGGCATAACAAGAAAATCAAATCGTTCACGTGTATTTGTACATTATATGAAGAAATGCCGTAAGTCTCATAAGCGACTAACATTATACAGTGGTAGGCCGGTTGTTGTTATATGCAGAAGTGGCGTTAGTCGCTGACTATAAACTAGTTTTTTCGCTTTTTTCTCATAACTCAGTTTAGTGACTTACGCCCTTTCTGCATACCAGTGGCGGTGCGTGATATTTCAGTTAGCCATATCTTGAAAACGACGCATGGGACCCACTTCACTTTTTTAGGTGATGACTATAATACACCTCTTACAGAAAGGATTTATAGTGAAAAAATCGTCAGCAAAGTTTGCGAAAAAAAATTCAAAAACACTGGAGCACTCCCTGGGTTCTCAGTAACGCTCTGTGGTATATTTGCAGTATATTTTTTTCATAATCTAGAAACAAATATAAGGAGACGTTTTTCGATTTGTTGCAAAATATTTTTTTTTTTCAAAAAGTTATGGCCATTTTAATTTTAATTTTATAGGAACATTTTGTTTCCCAAAATTAAAATGGCCATAACTTTTTGAAACAAAAATATTTTGTAACAAATCGAAAAACGTCTCTTCTTCTATTTGTTTCCCTAGTATTACGAAAAAATATACTGCAAATATTCCACAGAGCGTTACTGAAACCCAGGAGTTCTCCAGTGTTTTTGAAAATTTTTTCGCAAACTTTGCTGACGGTTTTTTCACCTATAAATCCTTTCTGTAAGAGGTGTATAGTCATCACCTAAAAAGTAAGTGGGTCCCATGCGGCTAACTGAAATATCACGCACCGCCACTGCTGCATACACCGATTCATTTGTCCTTTTTCATAACTGGGCAATGTCTGATGTACAAATACTGCATATTTCTTCTGACACTTGGTCAATAAAATACTTTATTTTAATTTAAAATTATATGTGTACATATTAACAAAATTAAAATTTCCATATGTAGACAAAATTCATACATTGCCATGCCCTTTAATCATTTCAATGTTTCATATATACAGAATTAATTAATTTCTCAATGTCTGAAAATATTAGAAGTAAAAATGTTGTCAGCTCAGAAACGGTTGTAAACTTGTTCACTACTACGAAAAAAACAAAAAGTATTAATTCTCCCGTTGACCTATTTAGTTTAAAAGGGTTTGGAAATACGAGTATATAAACCACCTGTGCTGTTTTGTAATTCAGTCTGAAATTATTCATGGGAAAACGCTCGCTGACACCACAGTAGGTATTTGTATTTGTCACTAACCTAAATTGAAAAGTAAACTTGTGTTTGTGTCTCAAAATTATGTTATATATATATATGTATAAGGTATTAAGGACATAACTCAACGTCCATGAACAAGGTCATTTTTGTAACGTATTTTTCTATTTAAATGCAATTAATAAATAATTCAACGAACCAAGTCGTCAATTTAGGAATCTAATGCAACAGTCACGCTTACGATTTGTCAAAACTATCACCTTTTGTCTGCATAAATTTATCTATATATGTAAATATGAGTTTTTATGGTAACATTTATTTTTCACAACACGGCTATGTTTTAATATTTTTTATTCTATTAATCGAGGTTAACGATATATATTTTTTAAGTAAGTAATAATTTTTTTAAATGCGCATTTTACGACTAACTTTACTTCCTTACTCCGTTCAAATTAAAATGGATTCGAAACGCTTCAATTCAAACTGTTATTTATCCTCCCTCTCTCTTTCCTAATAAACACTAATAAGGAAATACCCTCCGAGTACCCCAAAGGTTATTCCCTGCTCATATATTTTCCAATGGTTTAAAAAAATCCTTACGTTCCCTACTAAGGTTATATTTAACTGCCATTTTCACTCATTTGTCGGGGCTTCCGGCTCAGTTATTTTTCAATTTTCTTTCCGGATATCATTCTAAATAAATAACTTTTCTCAGAGAGCCCCCTTCGCACCATCGCCCCGCAAGTACCATTGTCGCGTGCCACTGAACAGGATATTATTTCTGCTTGAGAGTTTTAATATTTTAAAATGCCGAAATTTTGTGTCTGCGTTAATTAAAAGAGTGAAAAATAGGTACATAAATAGGTCTCATTATAAACATTGATAAAAGAGATTCTACTTTGAATCTCTTTGAGATCCGATTTATGTTAAAATAACTGTTTCTAGATTAACCTGTGATATTTTGTAAACGAATAAATATAGACATTTTGTTAAGGATCGATATCTAATAATTTATCAAAGAAAAAATAAAATGTAGAAAATTTTTAATTCAACGACACAAACAAAAAATTAAGTGTCATTTACAGTAGACTACACCACCATCTCTACTTACTCGTTTTTTGGATCGCTGAATTTGTACTCGGTTTACCCATTATGTGATAGTTTTTCCTTAACTTCAAAAAATTTTCTAAAACCATCAGGTTTGCTATTTAGGTATAAGGGCGAAAGATAGAACAAAGTAAAATATAATATGGAATATAGACAGATTGTGAGTTTTTTTGTTAAAAGATAACAGACTCTCAGACTGAACCCCAGAACCCTGTATGCATGAAACTAGAAGCCACATATCTCAAGGATTCTTGAGCAGACACCGTCAAACCCAACCTCATAATCCTAATTCTGAGAGTCAGCATCCTCAGACTTAATAAGCTCATAACCCTTGAACCCCAATAGCCCAGTTGCTCCAGTTATGATAATAACCCCACAGCCTGAAGATCTGAGAACGAAGGTTTTACAATCCAATAGACCTTCTCTTTCAAAGTATAGTAAATCCATAACCTTGGGGATCAAATCATATATAGTAGAGTGTTAGCTTTAATTTATTTTTTGCTTCTGTGGGCGCCGCGGGGTTACAAGCTGAATTATGTATAAAATTGAAGCTTATACCTTAGTGAATAGGAATCCGGAAGTAATAAAAAAATAACACGGGCAGAAGGGCAGTAAAATCAAAAAAACGAGTTATTACCACCAGCGGATAGTGCAGCGCATAGGCTACAATTCCACATAAAAATCAATTTATATTTTGTACAGAATGTATTTATTATCAATTTTTCAAAGTTGCTCACAGCATTGAGTCTTACGGGAGAATACATTTTGAAACTCGAATATCTCGGTTCAAACACGGCGAACATCTGACTGAAATTAACTTCTTTGTTCAGTAGATGTAAACATGAGGTGAGAACCAATCGCATTCCAATCGCTAGCGCAGGCGTATGAAAGGCATCCGGTTTGTCGGTAGGGCTGTTTGAGTTAAAATTTGAAATACCATTTTATATTTGATTCTGGTCTAGTGCCTGATTGGAAAAGTGCGTATCATCAATCAATATTATCATTTGCCAATGATTTTACGTATGTGTGTAAAGCTAAAACACACACGCCAGCACATCTCCTTCGAACAACTATTCGCATACTAATATAAAATATAAATTAACCAAACGACAAGTACGATAACAAACGACCAGCGTCTAGCCGGTACCAGGTCACGGGTGATCTTGACCAATGGGAAATACTTGTGTAACGTGGTGAAGTCAGGGAAGTCACAAACCTTTGATATGAAAGGGTTAAAGCAATCACCTTACTAACTTTTTTCTTCTTTTTTACAGTTTTATTTTATTTCTCAGCAGTAAGTGTCTAGAAGCATGCGCGTTTTTCTTTTTCGGTTTGTTTGGTCGGATCGCCCGTGACCTAGTGCTGGCTAGACGCTAGTAGTAAATTCGCCTAACTATGACATAAAACTGCATCATTTAATATGTATTCATCCAGCTATGTACGCATTAGGTTGCCGCTTACTGTATACACATATATTGAAAGAGTTTTAGGCGGAAGCACCAAAACTACAAAAAAGAATTATATCAACTGACACTGCATAATGGCATTTACATGAACTCTCTACGACTGAAAGATCATTAAAAAAAAATGTCCATATTGTATCTGTAACAAACTGTTACAAATGAAATCTAGAAGATGAACCGTAATATATGTATGTTGCTTCATTTATATGGATCCTCTCCTTATATAACTTTTCATCTAGCTTGTATTTTGATTAAGTTTTGTTAATCAGACGTAATATTGCGTACTGTATTTTATAATACTTGACGAATCATCTACGATATTGAAATATGTTATAATGGTACCTATTATAATGCGAAGGAGTCAAGATACTACTTCCACCAATTGGAGTAGGTTGAAAACTGAGGTGTACCTGATATACAAGTTCCCTTGTTTAACATATGTCTTATATTGTTTCTCGTTTCTAGAAGTATCCCGATATATTTTGTCATCTTATAGTCAAACTGACGAAGAGATATACATATATGGAGGTCACTGTCGACATGTCAGAACTGAGGAAAGAAGACAGTCAACTTTCGCTATTATACATTTTTCTTTATGTGACCTGTGACACAACCACAATAATTTCATTCGTTATATGTCATATCCAACTGATTGAATTTAGAAATTGTAGTATTATATATACGTAAAAATAGTATTGTATGTCTCTTATCGGTTCGAATATAGTAAAACGCGGGACATCCATAACTTGTGCGTCCAGTCTAGCTATAGAAAAGAATTATTTTCATAACTTACGTAGTCATCACAGTTATAAATTATCACATAATAAAAAGATTCTGCTATTTCTGCTTCCTATTTGTTTCAAAACCACAATAAAACTATGTGGTATTATGTTTAGAAATCTTTTTCACAACATAAAAATGTTTTTAAGCTCACACCGGACCAAATAAAATATAATACACTATAATTTATTATTTACAGTACATGAACGAGTCGAGTCGTTAGAATACGGATAAATCTATTAGACCGTAAAATAAATATTAAAATATTTAAAGCGTTATAAAATTTCATATCTTTTTTGTTTCTCTATTCCATTTTTACTGCGTTATTGCAGAATACAGACGCAACGGGCCATACGCCGAAAGTAATTTAAAAAACTAATTTACTGCTACAGAAGGAGTCTGAATGGTGTAAAAGGATTTTTTGCTTAGCGAAATAGTGGTTATTTGGATATAATTCGTTTTATGGTAAATAAATACCGTTCGCCATAATGTGCCCAAAGAAAATACATCGTATATACCTCAGTAAAGCTTACGCTTGTAAAAAGCTGTTTTAAACATATTCTCTGGAGTTTCTCTGAACACAAGTTAAGGATTTACATCCATTTAATACGGGATTTATTCACTTTTTATTTTATTGTGGTGATTTTTCAAAGATAAGAATTTCCACATGTTCTCGGTAAAGTAGGAGAATTATCGCCTGATGAGGATTCTGCGCCACACTTAAAATGATAAATATAAAACAAACAAATATGTTATTATGTAGAAAAAAAAATGAATATGTTTTGTTGTCTTGGAGTTGTTGGTTGTGCATTTTTGGTAGCTTATCGCTACGCTCCAAAAAAAACTTATTATCAATTAGTTACTTTCTTGATCAAACTGACATTAGCTTCCAAATATGTATTGTAGCTAATATGTTATGTTATATGTTCCTAATATGTATTGTAGCTATGCTTGTTTTTATTAATCTATTTATTTTCCAATGCCTTTTACTTGCTTTTCAGCAAAGGCAACATTTATTATTTGAAAGCATCGAACCAGAGTTCTGTAATAATGTTTATTAAAATGAAAGCACTTGTTGGTGTTGATTAATTCATTTTGATTAGGGTTTGTAATGAGAATAATTCCTGTTCACTATTATTCGTCGTCAGAAATCGCACATCTGGATTTCTAGCTTATTAAGTCTCATCAGTGAGATATATATGACAACGAACAAAAACTAGAGTTTCAGCATATTTTTGTAATCAGGAGTATTCAGTGGTGACATGCCTAAATGGGATTTGACATATTATTCCGGTAGGTAGGTCTGACAAGGAACCATCAAGTTTCATTCCCGCTGCATTCTCCTGGCGAAAATATAAGCCGAGATTCTCGTTCATTGTTGTTCGTCGTCAGATATGATATATCGCATTGATGAGACCTAATAAGGTAGAAATCCGGATCTGCTATTTTGTCGACGAATTGCAGTGAACAGGAATTATTCTCATTTCTATTTTCACGAACGACATCTGGTGGTCGCTCATCTTGTCAGAGTCACTGAAATACGTCTATTTATATACAGTCCCATTTATATGTATAGGCACACTAGATCCCTTTATGTCATCTCAGAGTTTGTAATGTTTCACCAAATTAAAATTTAATAAATTCCTCAAAGCTGTTTTTTTATATATTCATTTGGATTTATATAAATCTATATGGAGGGATACATTTTTTCGACTTGATTTAATTTTATATTTAACATCTCATTGAGACGTGTATTTAGAATACAAGATCACAAGAGCGCAAAATCCCAAAGAAATTGCCTAAAAAACAAATTTCGTAACTTTTAAAAAAGTGAGTCAAACTTGAGTACTTTTTTTACTCAAAAAAATAAGTATAACGTGATATTGATATTACAACTCTCATTATTTTTGAATATCTTAAATAGCAATTGTAATTTACAAATAAGACTTTTTTGAAGAATTAAACAAATATTGACAATTGAAACTGTCTAAGTTATTATTAACAGCATATTTACATGAAATTTTTAAATGGAGTGTGCAAATGCCCTGTAAAAAATTAAATTTATGTAACATTGGTAACAAAAAAATAACGCAAATATATTTTGCGGTTAGTAATAAATAAATGAAGAATAAATGAAGAAGTTGTGGAAAAAGTTCAAACATATACATACAAATATGTAGTATTTCAACTCCAAATAGGTAAAATCCTGTTTTAAAAGCCGTCATCTCAAAGCTATCTGGTATGATAAAAAATACGAGGCAGCTTTAATGTACAAATTATAACTAGTATGTACAAATTGTAGTGCCGTCTAAAATTTTGTGACAAGGTGAAATTATTTTTTTTGCAGATGACAGTTATAATACCAGTCAAAATTTTAAAAGAATTTAATAAGTTTTATTGAGCACTTGTTTATAAATAACCTACTTTTTAAAACTAGATAGGTACTTTAAAAGTATTTTTTAATAACCATTTTATGTGGATACCAGATATTAATGAAATAAATATTTTTGTTCTGTTACTTAAGTAGTTCACGAGCTATTCGAGTAACTTTCTAAATATAACCGATACGCTTAATTTACTCCAACCCTTTGTCTTTAATTTACATGGGAAAAGATCATTTATTTAGCTGTTATGAACTCCCCGAGCTATATATACGGCCCCTATTCGAACTCAAGTATTTTCTCTATTCTCGTCGCAGTGTTGACATTGCCTTGGTATTCACTAATTATTCTCTTATCTCTTTAGTTCCCTACAAATTCTTCCCTTATACGTGCTAGTCGAAAAGGTTTTTTTTGTGGCAAGTTAATGATACTCTTCAATGCGGGGTCATTAATATTAACGGTGTCTGGGTTGTTACGAGTTTTTTTTTTATGTGCAGTAAGTGACACTTTTGCCAAACGTATTTGCCAGCTCCATTGAAATTATTTCGAGACATGAAAACTTTGCTGGTCAATCTTTTTCTTGTGTGAAACCAATATCATCAAGTCAATAAAGAGCGTTTCATCGACAGGTAATAATACTGAACAAAGCCTACTTGTTAACCTTAAAAAATGTTTTCATAACATCAATAAATTCGGTTTTACCACATGACTTAAAAACGGGTAGGTATATTTTTAATCTCTTTTTACCATTGTATAATGGATTAAAATACTTTTCATGAGAGTCTTAAATGTATACGAGGTGTGTAAATTAGGTAATGAGACTTATTTTTTAAAAATTCTAACTCCTTTTCGAATAGAATTACAATTCAGTATTGTCTCACATACTGGAATAGCCTTCAGGTGGTCGGTTACAGCCGCTTGAATGTTTTCTCTTGTCCTAAAATGACGCCCCTTGAGGTGATTTTTTCAATCTCGGGAAGAGAAAAAAGTCAGAAGGACTCAAGTCGGGCGAATAAGGAGGCTGAGGAGCCACAGGAATGTTTTTACTGGCTAAAAACAACGCGCATTGTCTTGATGCAGCATTCAGTTGTTCTTGACGTTTGGTCTCACACGCATGACCCTCTTTCGAAATTTCTCAAAAGCCGACAATCTGAACGCATAAGATCCCGTATTATATCGACCTTTTCATCGCTTCTTGAATATAAAGGCCTTCCGCTGCGTGGTCCATCTTCAATTGATTCTCTTCCTTCAGAGAATGCCTTAAACCACCGAAAATCCTAGGAAAAAGTTTTGCAAGAGTATCGCTGCGTATAGCTGCGCTGTGTCCAAAGTCTGCAGGAAAACCTGGTAGCACACCGTTGCTCAAAATTAATGTCACTCTTTTTAAAACGCACTCAAAAAAACCGATAAACGAAAACAGTCACAAAAGAACAAACAAATGACTCTGACAAGTTCAAACTTGTACTGAAGGTGCATTTCATGCCCCGCCCTTCCAAGTCCCGTCTCCGGAGTGTTGCTAGATCGGGCGCTACGTCGCCATTCTCATTACTTAATTTACAGACCTCGTATCAAATATTGTTTTCTGTAATTCTCTTCATATTTTCTTTAGACATATACATGTCTAAATGTCACAATATACGGACTTCTTTTGTATCATATTAACATCTTTCCTAATTGATGTAACGTGGGGTGGTTGAAATCAAGATAATCTTGGTTTAAAAGTAATTTTATCAATTTATTAGGGTCGTAGCGGTAAAAATGAAAAAAAAAACAAGTGAGCTGCCGGAGTCATTGAATAATATAACATTACACAATTAAAATACTCAAAACATGAAGTTAGAAATTTTCACTGTGTACTTAGTGGACCTATAGAATCGTTATTTCATAAATAATACGAAAATGTAATACGCGAGCATGTACACTTTTTTGCCACTTTTTTTTTTAATATTGACGAGTTTTTAAGGTGGTCATTACTTCTGTGCATCGACTATATGTTTTTACAACACCATATTTTCACAACTTTGGAAAGAATACAATTTTTTTTAGACCATAACTCGAACTATACTTAAATCATTCGTTTCGGATATACTTGATGTTCTTTTATTAAGTTTGAATATGACATATGTTGATATCTGGAATGATGGTCATAACTTTTTGTTTGGGTAATAGAGTCCCATTTAATTTTTGTCATTGTATAAGAATATGAGGCGCTTTGAAGATGCAATTAAAATAAATTAAAAATGCTCAATTTATTACTTTGCCAGCTTCAAATCGAAACCAACTTCTTACACCAAGCAAAAAATGAAATGGGAGGTACTACCCAAACAAAGTTATCACAGTCGTTCCAGATCCTAAGATCTCTGAAAGAATTGTGTTTAATTATAGGTTAGAGTACCTACCCAATAGACTCTTCAATATATACAGAAAGGTACCAAAAAGAAGTGCAAAAAACATCACTTTTTACATTACTTGTAAAACAATGACTATGTAGATCAAATACGCACTAAAATCTCACCCGGTATATGCACCCAAAAAAAAAAAAATTAACAGACAAAAAAACCCTTAAATCGCATTAAATAAATTATTAAAGACATATTTTGACTTATGCAATTTGTTGCTATAATTTACAGCAAATTTACACTATGCAATTTCTCGCATTACACAGTATCTTCTTCACTGCGTCGTACAAGAAACTGCATAGTCTAAATCCAAAAATGTGGCGGCAATAAGTTTTCTTCATCAAATTCAAGCCATAAATTGCATTAGTCGAAATCCGCCTTTAGATTTACTATTACGATTTTATGACTCACAATCAGTAATTCAGTAATTAGGCGGATGGTATCGCATAGTTTAAAATCTGTTTTGCAAATTCGATAATCCTTTCGAATAACGAACGTACACATTTTAGATTACCCCTTCCTACGTGCCCGCAATTCCAGAAAACTAAGCATTTACATATAAAACCCGGCATTCATTCGAGAACTAGCTCGCATTTGATTCCACCTAATGAATATATGTAGAGAATATCGCTTTTATTACTTCTTAGTTAACTACCACTTAAGTCAATTAACGTTATGGATTACCTATTGAGTTCCTAACGGTAATTAAGTGCCGGTACGGTTGCCGGCCGCAGAA
>JAPWTK010000981.1:60000-109800 GCA_029963805.1 Aromia moschata
CTGTAGAAAATATCCACGTAATCCATATATCCAAGATATGTTCAGTCACTTCTTCATTGGCATTATAAGGATTTTCTCGAAGATATACTGGCTGTAGATGAAAGAAGAATTTTACAATAATATATCACGTGGCGTTGTTTGTATTTCCAGTGGAGAAGCGCTGTCGATGATTCCGATGTCTGACCTGCGAACAAATTTTAGTTGCTGGTGTAATTCAAAGGGAGCTACTACCACAAGGCAAGATGGTCGCGGTTTTCTGTTATTGTGACCAGCTTTAAAAACTGTGTTAGCGCGTTATTGGAGACACCCAATAACCAGCGACCCCGCATCTCCAGAAACGCTGAACAAGCAGTTAAAACAAAGACATTTTTGTAGTAGTGTTAAATAAAAGTATACAGGACATTATTCTTCTTAGAGCATTCAAACAGTTAATATGTATTGTTCACGGTCGTTCTTTTATTAATAGCAAATATTACATTTTACTAGTTTTTGTTTGAATTTTCTAACAACTGCTATCCTTAAAAAACTTCCATGATGCAATGAACATGCAATAGTCGCATGGATCTACTGCATGACAATTCTAACATGGCAAAAGAGTATCAACGTTGCGTTAGCACGCTATACATCCACCTTGTATATACCACGTCCGCTTCCATTTGTTTCGACTCTTGAGTCAACGTTTAGTGTGGAAGTCAATCTTGAAATATGGGAACCTCAAAATGAAGATAACATTTTCTTTAATAACAGTTGGTAGCATTTTGGGCAAAGCAAATTAGTAGTTTGTCTAATTCATGTGTCACGGTGGTTAATAATTTTGATGATCATATTGTACCGCTTGCGCGCAGGAGATGACTAGGAGATCTTACACAAATAAGAGGATCCAGATCATCTCCGACAGCCAAGCAGCACTTAAAGCCCTGGGAGCTGTAGAAATACATTCCCAGGTAGTTAAAGACTGTATGGATTCGCTAACGAAACTAGCGGAACACAACAGCATCACTCTCAAGTGGATGAGAGGGCACCAAGGCCATGTAGGGAACGAAAGAGCGGACTTTCTTGCAAAGAAAGGGGCGGAAGTTCCACTGATAGGGCCGGAGCCCACCTGCGGTCTGGCTTACAGGACAGCCAGGAGGGTCATGAAGGACCTATTAAGAGAAAAACACATATCGCACTGGGCGAAAGTCCCAGGGTTGAGACACTCGCGGATGTTCATTGGTGAACCATCCTGGACCAAGTCAAAAGACTTCATAAAACTGGGTAGAAACCAGCTGAGATGGATAGTAGGACTGTTTACGGGACACTGTCCACTCATGCGACATCTTACGACAATCGGGGTGAAAAATGATCCCGATTGCAGAAGGTGCGGAGAGGAGGAAGAAACCTCCCCTCCACATATTATGCGAATTCCCCGGCGCTGGCAGCTGCCAGGTATTCGAACTTTGGGGCTATAACAATAGAACCAAAAGAAGTGACAGACGCTCCATTAGAAACTGTCCTTAAATTTCTTAAGGAAACAGAACTAATGGAATGACTAGACTATGGGGGCACAATAAGCATCGCTTAAGTGCACAGGGCATGCACCTACCCCATACGCAATCAATCAATCATATTGTACATTTCTTTTTAAATACCTAGTTATAAGAAAATACGTAACTTTTGAACAAGACATTCTAAACAACGAAGTTTCTAAACAACGAAATATGTAAACAAGTTTTGAAATTTATAATATTTTGTGCCAAAGGTAAAATATGGTACAAAAAAGCAAAGGCTTTTACATTTGGTTGTCTTCGCCATCTGAATTTACGCCATATTTTTTTAGAATGATTTTGTACCAAGTGTCTTTTTTAATTTAATATAGTATGCTCGAGTTAACACCAAATACTCATGCAACCTTGCACGTAATCTAATTTACTAATGGCATTACAACATTTTACCACCACAAATAATATTGACCTCAATCTCATTCATTCCAAGACAGAGTGAATGATGCCCTTTTAACAAATGCGCATAGACGTTAGATGAAATGCAGTCGATTTGGTGCAACTCACAATTAAAATATCAATAGAACACCAGTCGCGCTGCAGCGAAGCCAAAAGTCGAAACGGTTTAACGACGCTTTTACTGCTACCACGTTCGATTTTGTTCAGTATCAATTACAAAATTTTCATTCATTCACACAGCGCGGGTTTGTCGTTTTATGGTTGCCGTAAAAACTTTTAGTGCCCACAATTCCGCTTTCATTTGATATAAACATCGTCGCATTTTATGTCGTTTATTATCGCAGTTCGTTGTTTCATAAGCTGTTGTTTTATTTTTGACTTGTTCCGTAATTTTCAAAACATAAAACTTTGCAGTGATTTGGGGATAATTGGGAGTCAATTATGGACAACCGTATATTCTACAGGTTTCTACAATATATAGTTTTAAGATTTCTTGGTATCATACTTTATTACATAGCTACAGTGGCGGTGCGTGATCCTAAGATTGGGGGTGCACCATACATAAAAATAACGATAATCATAAGAATAATAAGAATATCCCTAATATAGATAAATATTTATCTCATATTAAGGTTATTCTTATTAACTCTATTAATTTGAAAACTTACCTAATTTTCTTTGTAAATGAGCTCAATTCTGCGATTTTTACATTGTGCAAATTTTTCAATTACTTTGTTGTTAAAATTTTCGATATTTGTAATAAAGTCTTTTTCAATGGAGAGCATAGCCAAAGCCGACAGTCTTTCCTGGCACATGGTGTTGCGCAAAAAATGTCTTTATTCGTTTTAAATAGAAATTTTCCACAAAAACGAATACAGTTAATAATAATGTTTAAAACATACCTGTTTTTTGAAACCGCTTCATTGTGTGCTGCCACTGCTCGTCGATGAGCAAAATCGAGCATTGTCGCAATATTTGCAGTGCCTAGCATGGCTAAATTCAAAACATTATTCATGTGTCCAGCAGAATTTGCATGTTTTTTTTAATTTCTCGTTTATGTGATTTAAATCCGTTACTCCAGTTTTGGTCCAAGGTGTTTCTCCGCCAAACAAAACACTGCGTTCAATACATCGCATCCACTTAACCACAAATGTTTTTTAAATAAGTCATTATTAAATGTTCTTACAAATCGTTTACTTTTTCCTTTCACGGCTAATTTTAAATTAATTTGTGGAGTGGTCCTACCTAGAGTTTTAATTTGCACTTTTTCCTCCAAACTCAAGCTAGAGAATGGAGTTTTTAATAAGTTTTGAATATAATTCATTATTCCAAACTAGATTGTAACCGAGTTTATATTTATAAAACGTGAGCGATAAAACAGCAATCGCAATGTACGAAAACAATTCACAAACCAACCGATCGATAACTCTCGTGCGCTCTTAAACTCCGTACCTCATATCTATAGGATTCGCCCACTACGCGTAATAATTGTGGAGGGGCAAGCAGTAACAATACGCGTTCGCTTTTTCGTATTGCACGGAAGCATGATCGTCGTGCCGCTTTTTCGTATTGCGCGTGTCGACTCCCGCGCCGCGATCGGAAACCAGTGGCGCTGGAGATAGACCTAGCGTCTAGTGGATTCGTAACGCTGCGGCCAAATAATATTCAGATGGTATTAACGCTAGGGATGCGGCAAGGCGATAAATTAAGAATGCATCCATTAATTACTAAATAAAATTATTAATGCTAAATTGTTGGTAGTGCGCGCGCACCAGCGCACCTTATAGCCCACCGCCACTGCATAGCTACCATTTTGGGAAAACTGCCGGTTCCACAAATTACTTTTTATTTACATTTGATTCTAATCTATATCTCTGATTTAAACTCTAATTTGGGCTTTTATTTAGGCATGCATCGTGGCGCCTAGAACTTCAGCTTTCCCTTGGTCGCTAATTTGAGCATTGACGATGTTTGACGCCTTATATTTACATTGTTAAACATTTACAATGCTTGGCAGCAACATTGCCATTAATTTTTGTTTGTATGCAAAAATTGTCTTAATATATAAACTTGTACAAAAAATAATAACTCTAACCAGACGTTAGTTAAGAGAATTAATAAGCTTGGCATAAACGAGTCGCGCCACAGAGGCGTACACATCATAAGTATACGCCTACACATCATAAGTGTACACGAAAGTAACTAGTAGCACGTTTGCCATAGTGTATTAAACAAACTAAATCACACTATTCAACATATATACATATAGTGGAAGTTGTACAACAGTACCAGCTATCACAGGATACAAATTGAGGCGACCCCCATCATGAGCTACGCGAGTTGCCTATGTGTTGCGTTCCTGTAATGGCTATTTAACAAAAAATTTTGATAACCATATTTTGATAAAATCTGCATTAAGTGTAACGTAAATGTTAAGTCAATACTTCTTGGTGGGGCAGTCTTTTTTTAAATATATTAAATCGTTCTATTTAGGTGTGATATAGGGTTGCCACCTCTCCGGGCCTCGCCCGGAGTTTCCGGGCCTTGGAGACGATCTCCGGGTCTCCGGCCTTATGCAAATTTCTCCGGGCCAAGGGGATTTACAGATATTTTCTTTAATTGCACTTAAAAAAAATTTTCGAGAAATAAAAAATGACACAATGCCGCACTTTTGATGTTACATTCCTGTAGAGTAAACACAGGTTTACATGTTTATATGTATGTTTTACCGCCATCTACCAGCCTGCGGGTCAACGAGTCAACGTTCGATGTCAGTCGTTCTCTATTATTTTAAAGGGACGAAGCAGAGGACAACCTCATAGAAAAAAGAAGAGGACAACCTCTTCACAGCACAAAAAAAGAGGACCACTGTCAGGTGTGTGGCGGTAAAAATCTTAGTTCTCTCGAATATTTTACTGAAAGTGCAGCATACCTTTTTTTCAATGGAAGCGTCTGCAAAGAAAAAAAATCCTACCTCTGTAGTTTTCATGACAGATGGTTACATGATCCTAATAATAAGTCATGGTTAACCAACATGCACGAAATATAGTGTTACATTTACACTCAAATATGACGGTGAAAAAGCCGTTAAAAAACATTCAAATAGTGAGAATCATAAAAAAACAGGAAAAACCATTGCATCAAACCAACTTAAGTCAGCTTTTTACCCTTTTTAAAATTACAGAGTTTAAATATCCCGCTTACCCCCCTCTCTGCCCTCTGACTGGCAAGACGTAGGTCCGAGGTGGCAACCCTAGTGTGATAGATAGTAACTCCCTAAAATCTGATGTGTGTGCCATTCTTCATTATGAATGTTTCAAATGCCACCAGCCGACAATGTCGATAGGTCTCTTTGAGTAAGTAACGTGGGTTAACATTTGGATACCAAACTGAAGCAGTAGCAAAAAGTAAAGTAGATTAGGTAAAGTATGCAGAATGTGGTAATCTGACACATAATTGGCAACTTTGCTAAATAATATGTTTCTGCAAATATCATTAATGTCTTTGACAATACATTTATATCTGTTTATATTTCCTTAAGTAAGATATTACCTTTATCTTACTTATGTGGCAATAAACACAAAAAGGTTTTTGTTTGTAAATTGAAAGAATAAAAAGGGGAAAACGCATTTTTTTACACAACTAGTGCGTTTAGTGTGTATATTAAGGACTTGCGTTTAATGATGATGATCAGTCAATCAAAGTGGTTTAAAAAACATAATATATACACAAAATTGTTAACAGTCTCAAATGATGCGAAATATTTTTCGATTTACAACATATTTAAACGAATAAAAGATTAAATGGGTGTCCGAATTAAAACGGATAAAAAATTGGAAGAGATCTCGGTACTAGTGTGATCTCATGTAGGATATTTGGAATTAATATTCTGAAATGACCTGTAGGGTTAGCGAGTTCTTTAAAAATTTAATGAACATTTAATAAAAACAATACGATCAATAACGATATTGTGATTGTTTACCTTTTAAATCCAACATACTGAAATCAGCAGGCGGAACTGGAAATCCCGAGACTTTTCTAATGTATAAGTAATAGGAGATCAATAATCAAATTAAATTCAAAAGTTCGTAAGTTGTAACAACATATACATGTAACAACATATACATGCTAATAGAAAAACATGAACATGATAACATAAAGTGGATTAAAATGTAATTATCGTTTTTGTTATGTTGGAAGTGACGAGGCAAACAAGTCGTGATCATATAACCATCAACAAAACGATCTGAGTAAAATCAAATCTCCATATTTCAGAAATAATTTCAAGATGAAATCAAGCAGCTGCAATATTGTTCGCATAAATCACAATTCAAATATTTCACTAATTAATGAAATGACTGTCTCACGATTTAGGGGCGTTAACAACGACTTTATAATCAAAATCCCTCTGTTAGGAAGCTCACATAAATTTCCCTTGTTCGGTCAGAAAATTAATCCGCGTTAAGTAGCTGGATCTACAATGTTTCTCCAGAATTTAATACATTCAAATATAATCAGGTCCGCAACTACGCAGCTTTATGATGATACTTTCTATCTTACAATAAAAATTTCCATTAAAATTAGCTGTCACTTAGCCTTCTTCTCGGGTTTGCAGGATTGCGTTTTATCCTAAAGCTGAATAGTAAAACATACAATGTTTCTAAATCGAGTTCCGCTTTTAGCATAAATGGATTGCCTTTTTTAGCTATCTGTATGTAGAAACTCAGCGTTGAATATAGAAATTTACTTTGCGAAACATGTGATGTGTACATATTTGTTTGATTACTAAGTACTTTGTACTAAGTAATCGTTTTTTTTTTCTGATTTACAATGTAATGTTTATTTTACATACACAAAATTGATTGCAATTTGTAGAAAAATCATACAAAGTATAGAGAATTACAAATAAGATTTTTACAGAGTAATTAATAATTATGATATTTTTATGTCAAAAATGTGATCAAATGAGTAAATGCATTTTTTTTTAACAGACATAGGAAACAATTAATCATCGTCTCTTTACAAAAAATGATATTTAATTCCGCAGAAGTTACATTTTTAACAAAATGTATGAACAAAATGTATGGAAAAAACGGGTATTAAAAATTGCACTTGTCATACCTGTTCTGTTAAAAATGCATTCTTAAAAGAATAATTTGCAGAATTGATAGGAATCGTCTACCTCAAGTCACCTCAAGTCACCTCAAGTCGTCTAGAGAGATCTGCAAGGGTGTTTTCAACGTTTTTTCTAACTCGTTACCACAATAAATTACGATTTGTTTGTGGTACAGTTAAACAACTTGAATCCTATAAAATGTAGTCAAGTGAAAAGCAAACAACATAGTATAATAATATTATACAGTAAGGCCCATATTATGTATTCAATATTTTGATACGATATTAATTTTGTGTTAAAAAAATACAATGAAAAAAATCATTACCTTATATAAATACTGATCTACAGTTTAAATGCTGCGTTTGCGTCAAGATATGGAACTGTCCCTATCGTTAGAGTCATTGGTACTTAAATGAATTATAAGTGGACCAGCAACAATATCAATATTAAAATATAAACGCCACATTTGACTTACCTCCTCCGAAAGTCCAAAATATGAATTCTGCCTAATAAGCATTCCACATCGGCCATTTTAAAGGCAACAATATGGCGTCCAACATAACAGCTTTCCATAAAATCTTTCCTGCCTCCATCTCACGAATTATCTTTCTCGATAGCCATACTCGTTTAAAACTGTTTTACTCTTTCGCCCGTTTTTGAGTTGTTTGTGACCCTTGTATGGAGCATTAGGTACATACTGTTATCTCCAGTTATTGACTCCAGGTTTAATGGTTCTGTACTGTATAAAATGTTACGTGATTATGTGTATGAGACGATACACGTCAACCGGATCTCTCTCCAAAATTTGAACCACTTAGAGAAGTGAGTGAGGGCTCAAAAAAATTATCTTTTCAAACACTTTCAGATGCTCTCAAAGTTATACAAGAGACCAGGTAGCATATTTGAAAAGACGTTTTTTTTTTAGCTTAGCTCAAGCTAATTTCTTTAATTGCCCTCAAATTTTGGAGAGAGCTTTGATCCAGTTGACGTGAATCGTCTCATATAATATATGTAATAATAATAATAATAATACCAATATTCACCTTCTAATTACTCCTAAGAGTAACCCCAGAAGTGCCCTCTAGGATGTGTCTCCTAAATTCGACATACATTTTGTGATTTCTGAATTTCCTAATCTTGTGAACATTTCTAAACTACTACAGACGGTTAAAAAATCATAATTCTTAATCTTTATCTTCTTTGTCTTAATATTGTGTTTTACAAGTATGTACTTACAAGTGGTTATACGCTCTTAAGTGTATTACAAGTTAACTCCCTCCATCGCCTCCCTATTCCGATACTGTACCCTTGTAACTTCTAATTTCCATTTCCTATTAACCCAACGGCAACTAACAATATAATTACAAAAATTAGCCCGCCAAACTTCCACCAACTTACCGTGGATTCGGCTATATTTTAAGTCGCCATCTACATTTCCAAGGCGAACTTTACCCGGATCCTACTAAATTAGCATTAACACGGGAATCGAATTAATAAACATGTCACCTCATCTTTGAATTATGTAAATGTTTACCGCCTACTCCCCGCGCTGTTGAAGAAACCACTCCATCGAAGTACACGGTGTCCAATTCTCGGCAATTTTGAGGGATAACTCAGTTGTCTTGTCAAAGATAGAGAGTTGCAGTTTGTACATTCCTATCCTACTTTTTTGTGAAACGATCGATGCTATTTTTGAGATACAGTGTGAAATTGAAAATTTGCATTTTTTTGGACAACCCTCTTTGTCTTTTGGACAAGACAACTTACCTTCTTTTTATCTTATTAGAATGTAAAAACGGGACTCCATACAATTTTTTATACAGAATTCAGTGGCGGTTCTTCAGCCAGTTCTTCTTCCATCGTCCGTTTTCTCAGAATAAAATAAACATACGTTTTTTTTTTAATGGAATATCCTGTATATTTTTATTTGGTTGAATTAAGTATTTTTTAAGCATTTCAAAAATATATCACTATTGGTGAGTTTTTTTATCAAGCTCACAAACTGCTAATTTAAATGAAAAATACGATTTTTGTAAGTAAGCCCTGGCGTTGCTAAAGAAAACAAAAGTTGTCAAATTCTCAACTCTAATTTTTTATCTACATTTTATGTGAACTTATGTGAATCTGGTTTTTGTATATATTTAAAATTCACGTAGACTAAACGTCGTTCCCTGCGTATTGATTCCGATACTGAAGATTCATTATCATTATCTCTGTCTGTATACACTAGGGTGGACCTTAATATTTTTGTTTCGTTTCTTCTCAGCGGGCCGGGGTGAAAATCAGTTCTGGGTACCTAAAAACTTGTGCGGAAATCAAAACTGCCGCGATCGGAACCTTTTTCCTGTGCCGCAAAGCGCCGGAAGTTTCTTATGTGATTTACTTGTTAAAAATCACTGAAAACGTTCGATACGCTCAAAAACTATGAAAATCATCAAATCTGATAGTCGCAAGGATATATGTCCATGTATTTTTTCCTCCTGAATCAGTCAGATTTCGTTTATTCGTTGAGTGAAAAAATTATGAGCGAAAAATAGCGAAAAAAACACCAAAATTAAACAAAAAAATTTGAAAAAAAGACGAAATAATGTATTATGGTGATTGTACCTGACTCTGAGGAGTATTAAGCATATCATGATTCAAGAGTGGAGGTAAAATCCTACAATTTGACGTGGGTTGAAGTCTGTAGGTGCCTCTGAACAGGAATTCAGAGTTTTTTCAATCCTGATTCTCAAACGATAGATTCTCCTGCATCGACTTGCCTAATTTGACGGTAGTATGAAATGCTCCATATCATACGAATAATTCATCATTTTAATATAATATTACCTTTAACTTGAAGTCATTTTACATTGATAATAAGAGAATTTCGGATTGAAACATACTAAAGTGTCCGAGGTTCGTACACTTACTTGTAACGTTAGCATCATACTTTGGAGTTGGGGAGCTGCGTCGTGGTATAATCGGGTAGTAATACAAATTTCGATGTTATATGCTTGTTTCCCAACAATCGAGTAGTTTAAGGATTATTCAAGCTTGAGCAAACGAAAGAACGGAAGAATTAGTTCTCGAAAAAAATACGGGTTTTCTCTTAAAGTTGGTAGCTTCATCTGCTCTGACATTAGCCGCGGAAATTTCTGCGTATTACTACCAACTTCAAGAGAAGTCGAGAGAGAAGAAGTTTCGGAGAGAAGAATTGAAATTGACGACGGTCGTAAAGTGGTCGTTTGAATAGATCCGTTCGGGAATACGCCTCGGAGCGATCCGAGCAATCTGAGCAGTTCACCCGAACACGCGTTTTTGATTCGAGCGCTCCAAGCGATCCGAGTGATTCGGACGTAAATACACGAATGTAAACAAACACTAAATTAATCTAAACCGTGTTTATTTGTACAATTCAGTAATTAAATCAATTGAATTGACTTAATTAAGTCGAGTCCAACAAAATTCAATCGATGTACTTGTTAAACTGCACAAATAAGAACGGAATAAATTAGTTTCAGCTTATTTGTATTTGGCGCGCGCTCGGAGCACTTCGGAGACCTCGAAGTGCTCGAATCAAAAACGCGTGTTCGGGTGAACTGTTCAGATTGCTCGGATCGCTCCGAGGCGTATTCCCCAACGAATCTATTCAAATGACCACTTTATGACCGTCGCCAATTTCAATTCTTCTTTTCGAAACTTCTTCCCTCTGGACTTCTCTTGAAGTTGGTAGTAATACGAACAAATTTCCGCGGCTAATGTCAGAGCGAATGAAGCTACCAACTTTAAGAGGAAAACTGTATTTTTTTCGAGAATTCATTCTTCCGTTCTTTCGTTTGCTCAAGCTTGAATAACCCTTAAACTACTCGATTGTTGAGAAACAAGCACATAACATAGAGATTTGTATTACTACCCGATTACACCAGGACGCAGCTCCCCAACTCCAAAGTATGATGCTAACGTTACAAGTACGTGTACGAACGTCGGACACTATAGTATGTTCCGATCCGAAATTTTCTTATAATCAATGTAAAATGACTTCAAGTTAAAGGTAATATTATATTAAGATGATGAATTGTTCGTATGATATGGAGCATTTCATACTACCATTAAATTATGCAAGTCGATGCAGGAGAATCTATC
This sequence comes from Aromia moschata, assembly GCA_029963805.1. NCBI lineage: Eukaryota > Metazoa > Arthropoda > Insecta > Coleoptera > Cerambycidae > Aromia > Aromia moschata. Next base: position 71,182 of record JAPWTK010000981.1, read on the forward strand.
GTTTGAGAATCGGGATTGAAAAAACAGAAAAATCACACTTCCGCCATATACGCTCCTGAATTTTGCGTACAACTTGAAATGATCGTAACTCCGGTTCAGAGGCACCTACAGATTTCAGCCGGACGTCAAATTGTAGGTTTTTACCTCAACTTTTGAATCATGATATGCTTAATACTCCTCAAAGTCAGGTACAATGACCATAATAAATTATTTCTTTTTTTTCATTTTTTTTTAATTTAATTCGGTTTTTTTCGCAATTTTTCGCTCATAATTTTTTTCACTCAACGAATAAACGATATCTGACGATTCTATCTGATTCAGGAGGAAAAAATACATTGACATATATCCTTGCGACCAGTGGCGGTGCGTGATATTTCAGTTAGCCATATCTTGAAAACGACGCATGGGACCCACTTCACTTTTTAGGTGATGACTATAATACACCTCTTACAGAAAGGATTTATAGTGAAAAAATCGTCAGCAAAGTTTGCGAAAAAATTTTCAAAAACACTGGGGCACTCCCTGGGGTCTCAGTAACGCTCTGTGGTATATTTGCAGTATATTTTTTTTCATAATCTAGAAACAAATATAAGGAGACGTTTTTCGATTTGTTGCAAAATATTTTTTTTTTCAAAAAGTTATGGCCATTTTAATTTTAATTTTATAGGAACATTTTGTTTCCCAAAATGCGTTGAATTGGCATGATAAAATGAAGCTGGGCGGTCCTAGTTGTCCTCCTAACTTCTTCAGTTGCTAATTAGAACAATATGGCGACGACGATAACGTTACAAAATTCAACTTAAATTAGTTGCTACATAATTAGAACAAGTTTATAATGGAGGAGAGTGGTATAAAGAACCGTGGTGTGTATTACTAAAATGTTAAACTCTAAGTTCAGCTAAAACTTTGCGTTTTGAGTTACCATCGCATAGAAACGAGAAAGTAATGGAACGGAAAAGTTTTTAGGTAAATATCAGCAAACTTGTAGCTTGAAGATGTGGCTTATAACAGGAATTTGTTGTAAATCATTGCTTATTTGGGCAATGTTTAACGGTATTGTTAAATTTGTTTCTGTTGGCTTTTTGTTAAAATGTAGTTATGTTTTATAAAAGGTTCATTATTTAAAAAGTAAATATTATAGCAACAATAATAATACATTTTATGCTTCCACTGCTCTCGTAATTTAATCAAATCACTCATTATAAAATGGACGGTTGGAAAACCTTTTTAGGCAATCCTAAACATAAATTACAACATAACAGCGACCAGAAGTGGGGGGGGGGATATATTGTTGTAAAGACGTTAACAAAAGTATATTTGGCTAAGAAAGACATCAATTTTTACTAAAATTAAAGAACACACAGCTCATTCAAAATAATGCACAATAACAAAGTAATGTAAAACAGAGTAATCCTGTGCAGCTTAACTTGCTTCTAACTATAGGATTAATTTAACTTTTTTAACTATTTAATTTAAATTTAACTATTTAAAGTTCATCATTATATTTTAATCATACACGAGGTGTGTACTAAGTAATGAGACTGGCAACGTAGCGCCCGATCTAACACTGCAGAGACAGAACTTGGAAAGGCGGTAAGTTAACATGTAAATACACCTTCAGTACAAGTTTGGACTTGTTAGAGTCATTTGTTTGTTCTTTGTGACTGTTTTCGTAAACCGTTTTTTTTTTTTTTAGTCGTTTTAGACTAGAAGTAGTAGAAGATAAATCACGCAGCGGAATGCCTCCATCTTCAAGAACCGATGAATACGTCAATAGAATAATCTACGAAAACAAAAGCAGGAACATCAGGAGAGAAGGGTGTCTTGACTTTTTGGAATCGATTGAAAATGATCCCCATTTTATTACTGTCATTACTGATGATGAGACTTGGATGTTTGAGTACGACCCGAAAAGCAAGACCCAAAAAAGCAAGAATGAACAAGTCGAAAATCAAATGCATGCTAATTTGCTTTTTTGATAGCCAGGGAATTGTCCACAGAGTTTGTGCCTCCAGGCCAAACAGTAGATAAACACTTTTACAGAGAGAATGCTTGAAAAAACTTCGAAAAAGGGTCATGCCTGTGAGACCAAACATCAAGAACAACTGGATGATGCATCCTCGGCCTCCTTATTCGCCTAACTTGAGTCCTCTTGATTTTTTTCTCTCTCCAAGATCATCTCAAGGGTCGTCATTTTGGGACCTTAGAAAACATTTAAACAGCTGTAACCGACCAGCTGAAGGCTATTCCAGTATATGGGTCCCAGCTATTAGGAATGGAAGAACCATCTCCAGCGCTGTGTGGCTTCCCAAGGAAGTTATTTTGAAGGAGACAATACTGAATTGTAATCCTATTCGAATAAAAAAAATTAAAAAAATCACATTTACACACCTCGTATATCCTAGTTATTTCGTTAGTATCAGTTTATGGGGAAAGATTTTACTGTTATTTCAGTTTATTGGAATACAAACAGTGTTAGTTATTAAGTTCATTTTTGCAATAAAGTTTAAAACTATAATATTTTTGAATGGAGAATGAAACGCCTCAAATAAAATTAGATAACAAATAAAGTATCACAAATCCATACTTCCAGTTTAAAAATTTGAATGTTACAACTCGAAGATGATTGAATTTAGGTATGAAATTTTTACGTTGCAGGATGTTACTTCAGAATTTAAAATTGATGTGTCTCGAGATTTTCGATTAATACGCACAATAGTTGAGATATTAAATGTATTCCATTTAGCACTGTGTAATACAAACTATGGAACTCTTGTCAGCTTTGTTCCCTCGGCTTCCCAATACTTGTATCGCTCTCTCCTATAATTTTATTTATGCGACGTCGCTATACTATCGACGCATCGCGGCATCCGACGCCGTAATGATAAATCTCCGGTCGTATCAATTTCTGTTCAAATTCGTATACGATGACAAGACACCATTGAAAAAGGGCGCACTAAACAGTCACTGAATCATTTCCCCCTTCTGGGGCTGCACGCGAGAATAATGTAACGATCAGGGGCGCGCCGCGGGGTGCCGACTGGGAAAACTTAACGCCCGCGATAAATATTTGAAGTGAAGTGATGAATTCATTTGATTCCCTTACTATCCTAGAACTTAGTATGCTATCAGGAGTGTATACATTTCAGGGGATTTGGAGTTCGGGAAAGCTTTTTGATTACTCAAAACAGTGAAGAAAAACGATTTTTAATTTTCTTGAAAAAGTAGAAAAAACAAATATACCGACATTATAACGTGTGCGTACTGTTACCGTACGTAGACTGCTTGTCACACACTCACTAACTGTTTTCGCATTTGCGCTTTTAAATACCCTTGGAGCTATCAAATGCCCTTTTTGCCTCATTCAGTCCTCCAACCACTACGTTAGGAGGCGTCCATTAATTACGTGAGGCTTTCAGGGGGGGGTCGAGCGTAATCTCATCTAATCTCACTTTGGGGTGGTCTCGGCGAATATCGCGTAATTTTTTTTCCGCAAAAAAAACAGAGTAAAATTGGATTAAATTAAGCAAATCATGTTCCTTCACTAAAATATGGCCAAATCTTATGGTAGCACTTCACTTGGCGTAGCGTAACGTATGTCCTAAAAGTTCTGGCACAAAATATTTATAGCAGTTTTTTTTATTGAACAGATTTATTGGAACATCAATTATTTACCATAAACTACATCTTAATGCTTAACTAAACTATACTATCAAATTATGTGAAGCGGCCCATACTCCTCTACCAGACGCAACTTTCTTCGGATGTCTCTCATGAGGCCCTGGACGGAATTCAAGTCAATTTCTCTTAATTTTTCAAAAATTCGACGTCTTAGTTGCTGTTCGTTTTGGGCTTCCCAGCCTCTGTCATAAACTTTCCGCGACAATAAAGCCCAAAAATCCTCTATTGGGCGAGCCTGAGGCAAGTTAGGAGGATTAGCGTTTTTAGGAACAAAAGGTATGTGGTGTTGACGAAGCCAGTTTTGGGTATCTCTAGAGTAATGACACGATGCTAAGTCTGGCCAAAACATGATATCATCCTCAGCATGATGTTCTTGGACAAACTGGAGCAATTTGGAAAGACAGTTCACAATATACCCCTGACTGTTCAAAGCTTCGCCTCTCACTCTTCCCACAAAAGGTAGGGATATGACCCTGTTAGAAATTGCGCACCAGACAAGGATTTTATCGGCAAATTTTGCTTTAGTCTTAAACTTTACATTATCAGGGCATTCCTCTAGGTTATTTGTATAAAACCCATCATTTCCTTTCATTTCGGAGTTAGCCAAAGTGAAATACTTTTCGTCGTCTAAAATAATGCTCTTGCCATCGGCAAAGTAGACCCGTCTCAGTTGACGGCAGCATCTTGGTATACGTATAAGCTGCCCTTGAGTGTATTTGGGGCACTTATGTCTTTTTCGATATTTCAGACCATTCCTCTTCAAAGTCAACGATACCGTACTCTTAGAAGTGTCTTATTGACGAGCCAGTCTCCTTGATGACATCCCAACTTGGTTTCTTGCTCTTCTTACCAACCGCTCTTCCTGTCTGTTCTTCCACGAGTATTCTGTGCAGTAAATACTCGTGGTCTTCCACTTTTTGGAAGGTTCAAACAAGGTATTCCCTGCTCGCACTCCGCTATTGTTCGATAAATGGTTCTGCGAGAAATATTTTCATTCTCGAATATTCGAAATATTTCAGCTTTGGGTACCCGCCCAACTAAGTTATAGATACTTTTTCTTATTTCTAATTTATACGACATTTGAAAGCATACACTTCAAAATAAATAACCCTCGACTGACAGTCAACAAAGTAAACAATCTTTTGTTACCAAAGGCGACTTGATATTATTTCATTATTGTTAAGATTTAAGTTCATGCATTTTGTGCCAAAACTTTTAGGACATACGTTATTCGTATATTTGTTGTATTTGCCCAAAAACGGCGATGTGTAGAGAAGCTATTCGCTATATTTGCTTTATTTATACAAATAACGCGAATAGCGCTAACAGCAAATACGCGTTTCCGCCCACTTATCGGTTTTCAATCACGCATCAAAGAAGTCAAATAAGGCGAATATTTGCGGTAACCGTCCACACTTGGTTCCACCAGCGCCGTGTTCGTCATGGTCTTTTAATAACTTTGTACTTTGTAGATTTAACATGTATTGGCAATAAGAAGCATTCAGGTAATAAGCTGCTGTCGCTGTCAACACGTCCGTCACTGTATTCACTGGTTCATACAACATATTTGGCATGTTTGAGTGTTTTGCTGTATGTGTGGATGGCATGTTTGGAATATTTGCGAAGACATCAAATGTTTGTACAAATACAACGGTACTCAAACACAAATACGCTACGCCAAGTGAAGTGCCACCATTAAGGCCTGGGCACACAGAGCGCTATGCTCGCTACGTTCGCAATGTTCGCTATATGCAGTAAAAATAGTCCCCCTTGTTTTAAACGGTCGTGGCCATACAGACGTAAGACGCTACGCGCGCTATGTTTGCGATGTTAGATGCGTAGCCGAGATGTTTGATTTCTGGTTATATTTTTGCAACGTCGCCGAAAACGCGCGGGAACAGATGCATTTCACGTGTGTTGCAAGTACTCTTAAAGTAGTTCCTAACATATTATACCCACATTATGGAGTAATTAATCAATAGTTTTATTAAGTGATGATATTTACCGTACTTTTTCATCTTTTTGTTGACATCGTATATCCATAATCTTTTGCGTTTCTTCTTTTTATATAACGAAAACAGCAATACTGCTTCATCATCAGTACTATCACTCTCCCACGGCAACCGGCATGGTAACATGTTTGTGGGAATCTAAAGATCTTGTACTTACTATTTTTTGATGTGGCCATATTTCATAGCAAACAAAGCGAACATAGCGTACACATTGTTTATAGCGAACATAGCATAGCTTTCTGTGTGGCCCTGCCTTTAAACCAGTTCTTCCAACCTAAAGGCCAGTTCCGCAGAATTGTTTATTCAACGTTTCACCGTAATATGCGACGGGCGCTGTCCCGACATTTTTACAAACTTATTGGACGTCTCGTGTACACGAATGATGCATCGACCAGCACAGTTTAACTAATACTGAAAATAAATGTAAATTAACTTGATTAGAGTGGGTCGTAACTTGATTAGAGTGGGGCGCACAACACGGCAAACGGTTTGTGTTCCGGGCATAGAATGGCGTTATTTGATTAAACTACGATTGTCATATGTACATACGAGTATATACAGGAATTGACGATATACTTTCTTACTGTAGCACACAACGTTATACCAGTCTTGTAGCTCTTGAAAAAACGAATCCTTCGAAAAATCCCTCGAATTACAAGGGTTCTAATGGTTGCAGAAACTTCTGCTTTGGCTTAAATTATAACTTTTGGTCTATCCTGCAGTAAAAATTTCATGGAAAAATAATAAGAACGTTTTGCATAAATCGAAAAAAAACTAAAAAATGCCGTTTCGAAAAACGGCTTGAACAAGCCGAAAAATGGTCGTAGAGTATTTTTCCTGGGCTTACTCGTCATTAAATTCCCTACAAATCCATTATCGTGAGCGCTCGGATAAGCGAGTGGACGCGTGGTGGGGGAAGCCTCTCCCACAAGTCAGGATAATGGATTTGTAGGGAATTTAATGACGAGTAATTTAAGCCCAGGAAAAATGCTCTACGATCATTTTTCGGCTTGTCCAAGCCATTTTTCGAAAAGACCTTTTTTTAGTTTTTTTCGATTTATGCAAAAAGTTCTTATTATTTTTGCATGAAATTTTTACTGCAGATAGGCACCACCAAAAGCTACAATACGACAAAAATCAAAAGTTTCTGCGACCATTATAACCCTTGTAATTCGATTTCAAAAAATGGGCATTTTTCATAGGTTTTTATTTTTTTGTGCAAAAACTTCTGAACCAATTTTGATCACCAAAAACTCATTTTTTTCATTATTCCAAGCGCTACAATGTCCTATTTTTTGTTTTACGAAAAAAAATATTTTTCGTCCCTTAATCCGCAAAAAACTGTTTTCGGCACTTGTATCGATTTTTTACTAAGGTTCCTACATACCGATTTTATCCAAAACATACACAATCCATTTATACTATTTTTTACCTAATTATCGCGCCGAGAAACCTTATTCAGGACTCTTTTTAAAAAATAAACTATGTAGCCTGGACTATTAATAAAACCTTATAATACAGCAAGCTGTCTCTAACTCATCAGAGAAACTATTCATCTTAGGACCTAGCCTTTAACTTAGTGCTCGAAATGCTCAAATAATGTTAGGTAAACTAACGAGGGAAACAACATTATTTTCTACTAGTCATCACTTCCTGCGAAAATTGCATTATTGGGGAAGTCACTCCAGAAAGTCAGCTTTTAACAAGTCACTACAGTTATTACAAAGAAGTGATAAATGATCGGAATTTCTTTCCTCGATATCAAAAATAAGCTGGACAGTATGAGATCTGTTTTAATAACATGTGAAGTAAATTGCTATTTTTTTATTTTTTTGTAACGTTAAATAAGTTATGGATTTGACGACTCTACATACGAGTATTAAACCTTATTGCCGTCCACATATATCAGTATTAAGTTCATGATACTACATACTACATACTACATACATAATCATATGCATATTTATGCGTATATAAATATAGAACTCAAAAGTTCTTGCATAATTAGCGGCAAAAGAACAAACATCAACAAGTCGACATACATACGTTTTATGGCCCAGATAAGAATATATAAATCTCATCTTTGGGCAGTCGCCTTTTCCTTTCTTAGATTATTTAAAGCCATCAGCAGTGATCTGATAAAATTATGCTAAATAGGAACCTACGTTTTGTTTACCATTTTTTTATAATATTTTTTTTTAATGAGAACTGACTCAGGGAATTGAAAAATAACAAGCCGGTTTGTGCAAACAAACATGTTTTTTAATTTGAACACTCAAAAATGTAAATATGTACATGTTCTTTCAAATTACCTACAAATATCATCACAATTAAATTAAATGGTAGGTAATATGGAATGCCGAAATCCCCTTCTTAAACCTTTATCTGAATCATTTTCGTAGAAAATGCTTAGTTATAGGAAACGTATTTAATCATTGGATCAAAGAGACCTCTGGCGGTCATTCAGATTGCAAACAAGTATAGTCAATTAAGTAATTGTTTTCTGATTAATAATTGGGTCAAAGTGAAGGTAACCAGTTACGTTTTAAGCTTTTGTAAAAAATATTTTCCCAGAAAACGGTTCCCCGAAGCATTACAGTGATTCTTTTTGTTTTATGTTTGGACGCCCTCCAGACTCCAGAGGTCTTTTTGAACCAGTGACTAAATACATATCCAGACGTAACACTCCAGGGATAAATAGCTTCATATGCGGTACGTTTGGTATTATTGTTTTTTTTTATTATATTCTACACTTTCCGATCGCTTTGGAAATCAGAGACCATTTTAAAAGGGTGTTTAAACACATTATGAGTGTTTATGAAGTTATGAAACCCCAATAATTGTTTTTAAATATTGTGGTAAATTTCATGTCACGTTACCGTCAACGAAAATTTCAACTTTTAACCAGATATATACGAACTGAAGAACTCATGCTTTTCCTGTTATATTCGTATTGACGGAACAAGTTTTGATATCCGTAAAATAACAATTTTTATTATCCTAAAAAACATATTCCTACGCCATCACTGAATCTCTCAACTATTGCGAAAAGAAAAGTTGCCCGTGAGTGATAAGCACGTGATATCCAATACATTGGCCGAATTGTAGCAGTTATTTATGGGGATTTACTTTATTTGTTGTATATTATACAGTACAGTCGCGATAACAGGCACAAAATAAATCCGAGTTCATAGTATCGAGGAGTTCGTTCGAAGTATCGGAGTATTCGCATCGAATTTGCTGTCAAAGGTATAACAATTAACAAAAATTAACATTATTATTAGGGTTCGTAAATCCCGTCTTACCGCATGTGAAACTGCATTTAACTATCCAGTGCTCCCGCAGGGATCGGCGTACTACCGCGCAGACGCGGGTCCCGACACATGGGCGGGATCGGTCAGCGGCGTAGGTACGCAGGGTCAAGAAATATACGCGTATATAATTTACAAGGCGTTTAAAAAATACAGTTTATACTTTCATTATCATAGACTTTCATAGTGCCGAGCCCTGCGTTATAGCACATATTTCCGGACACTAATATTATTATACACACACGTATTAGGTAACTGACAGAATATTTCTAATATATGAAGGTGAATTTACAGTTATATGAAATACGTAATAAGTTACATAAGCGAAATATGTACTGATATATAATTGTATAATTATATAATCGATTATTATTTTTTTTATATCTATAAAATAATAGTGTTTTTTACGTTTTTTTTTGTGGAAATATTCAGCAGAATTGTATTTTCCTGAAGTATTTTTAACTTAAAATGTCGCTTACATCATTTTTATTCTTTTTTAGCCCATCTAATTGAAGTATCTAGAGCTTGCACAGCTTCGAAGTAGCTTATATTGGGGATCTTGTCCGTTAGTAATTAGTCTAAGATTAATATCGAACCATCCAATAAAAAAACGTCATCAAAGTTGGCCGAGTAAAAAAAAGACGTATTTTTATTTTCTTAAATTTATTATTTTAAATTTATAACCTTATTCATTGTCAAAGCTGTCACCTTATGACAGCCATTATTTATTTTACAATTACGACAGTCACTTGTCAAAAATTTTACATAACCAAAAAAGCTTCGAGATGACCACTATTTCTATCTCTCTCGTTCATAGTCACTGTATTAACAAACAAGTGATTAGTTTAAGAAAATGACTGAAATTTGGTCTCGAACAGTCAATACAACAAATCGGTCAATATAAATATTTTATGGTTCACATTACTGAGTTGTTTGCGTCAGCGAGTGTTCATGTTATTTCGACTGCACTGTATATGAAAATAATATTACTTAATTTAAAACATATTCGGACTTAAATGCACTTCAGCTCACAATCAGATTAAGAACGTCGATAAAATCTCGGCCCCGCTTGAAGAACCGTCCTCGTCCATGTCGCTCGGCGTGTTTACTCCGACTAACTTTTAACCAGAAAGTGGATTTCGTGAGCGTCGTATTTATCTTCTTTTTCCTTGGCCGGCCGCATGATTTATTTCGACTCTACCATTAGTGAATATCCAAAAAAGTTGGTCCGTTAAATGTTTCTGCCCCGCTAGCTTCGAATCTAGCATCCGCCGGCCCCGCAGCCGAGGAGGTGGACGTGAAACGTTCTCGCCGTCTCCGTCTCGTTGCCGTACTACTTGCGAGCTCGGCTTCCGCCACCGCGCTTTTTTCGGATCGCGTCAGTGGCGGTTGATGTCAAGCATTGCAGAAACCCTCCAAAAACTCATCTAAAAAACGCCATTATTACTTTGAAATATCAATCGTAATAAAAATAGTTCAGTTGTGACGACATAGTACATTACTTCAAAAACCTAAAGTAACAAAAAAATTTAGTTTTTTGGTGTATTTTTGAAAGGCTGTATGTCAGTGAAAAATGGTCGTAAAAAATTTGAAGCTTCAGGTTTCAACCTGGAGTGGGTACGGGAACCTTCGGCGTAGAAACAAAAAACTGGACGTTTTCCAGGAAACACCGAACTACTACACTTTTCTCGACGCGTTTCGCCAACCAAGTTGGCATCTTCAGGGAGAAGATTAAAACTAAATTCTAGCCTACACACTTGCACTATTTATACTAAATTTGTTGCCACGGTTCACTGAACCGTAACTGTCTTTGTTTGTCAGAGCAAACAGTGGACTGGTGGGTATCGGACCATTGTCCTTATTCATACTACTGTTACACTTAATGATTTCTAAACTTTCAAAAGCATCCAACTGTCTACTGTTTGTTACATTTCTAATTCATTTTAAATTTTGTTGGGCAACACAAGATTTTTCTGTATTTCCATATTTCAAATGAGCCATGTGTTCTTTAAATCTAGTCAAAATAGATCTTTTTGTTTGCCCAATATACTTTTGATCACAATCTTTACAACTTATTTTGTATATTCCTGACTTTTCGTTATTGTTGATTTTGTCTTTGGGGTTACCCAAAAGCGTCTGTAGTTTATTTTTAGAATTATAAACCAAATTGATATTAATATTTTTAAAAATTTTATCTAGTCCGCCGGTGAATTTAGGTTCATATGGTAACGAGGCAAATTTCGAATCGTCAGTATCTCTACGAAAAGTCGTGGAATTGTACAGCGTTCTCTTAAATGTATGTTTCCTAATTAACTTATCTAAGAGTCGTGGTTTATTTACTATATACATCAAACTCTAACTTATTTTCACTATTTCTAATAACTAATACATCTAAAAATGGTAGCTGTTCATTGTGTTCCACTTCATAGTATGTATATTTTATGGTAGGGAAACAGTTATTTAATTTGGCAACAAAATTATCTAAATTAATTGCTTTTGTATCAAATACCGCGAAGATATCGTCCACATACCTGAACCAAACTCTAGGGAAATACTCGAATTTATCTTTTACTTCTGTCTCAAATTTACTCATAAAAAGATTTGCAATGAAAGGTGACAAGGAGTTACCCATTGCCGTTCCCTCATGTTGTTGAAAATATTAACAAGTATACTGAAAACAATTTTTATTCATACAAATACTAGTAAGACGAATGTATTCCTTAATAATTTTATCGTCTAAACCATTTAATTCGAGTAATTCCCTGAGGTAGTCCAAAGTTTGCGGGATTGGGACACTTGGAAACAATGAGCATACATCAAACGAAACCAAAATTTCACCTTTTTGCAATTGGATATTTTTGATATTGTCAATGAACTCACTAGAATTTTTAACTGAAAAATTTGTTTGTGCAATAGGCAAATTTTCGAACTCGTTCGTTAACCATTTTGACAAATTATAAGTTGGGGATCCTATCCTATCGAGACAATTGGTCTTACATATTTTCCTGGCTTATGTATTTTTGGTAAACAATACAATTTAGGTATTACTGGATTTGACAATTATAATTTTTGTCTCAGTGAAGGAGTAATAAGGTTGTTACATTCTTTTAAAGATTTTTTAACTTCCGTTGTCATTTTAGGTAAAGACAATGATTATTTTGAAAGAGTTGACAAGTTAATTAATAGTGGTCCTTACAATTAATTGTCAAAAAATCCTTCGCCTAAAATGAGATGCCGAACTACTACACTTTCGAGAAAAGTGTAGTAGTTCGGTGTTTCATGGAAAACGTCCAGTTTTTTTTTTCAAGTTTCAAGTTTTGAGATCTTTTGGCAAAAATTTTTGTGAGCTACGGTTTTCACGGAATCCTAAGAAATAGTGCGAGAAAAAAATGTATACATATCTTTTTGGAATTTTCAGGAATATTTTCTAATTAAATCAATGCATGGGCTGGATATCTTGTTTATTCAGGTTAATTTGTTTTGTTTATGTTCTCTTTACCTCAATTTGTCGCTGAGATGTTCGTCTTTTGATGGAAAAAGGATCCTTTTATCTTTGATCGTCGATATCTCGACAACCAATGACTGCACAGAGAATGTAAAGGCACAGTTTCAAAAAACTAGAATAAACGGTCTACAAGCTCCTTTTTACGATTTTTTGAAAAATAACGTTTTCATGCTCAACATTGAATTAAAGAAAAAAAGAAAAAAGTAACTTTTCTCGTTCTTTTAGTAAATCTACGGCGTATTCACAGATATTGATGGGAATATTAATATTTCCAGTTTTTTTTTTTACGGCTTGATGTACCCCAATTGCCCTGTATATTTTTAAATCGATCCTTTCGAACCGTTTTCTCGGACCGATTGATCAGTTTTACAAAAGAATTAAAGGAACATGTGTATTGTTTCTGAACATTGTGTAATCATCAAAATTAAGAAACCATTTTTTTCAACTTTTTACAATTCTACATTAGTTACTTATTACATTTAAAAAAAAGTCGAAAAAACCAAAAAAAATTGGACGAAAAAAAAAATTTTGCAATTAAAAAAAAGATTATTAAAATAGTTTTAAAAAAATCTAGATACGACCATTTTTCACTGACATACAGCCTTTCAAAAATCACGAAACAATTTTGGAAATGTTTTGTTGAAAATGCATTTTTTGGGGGTAGTGTATGTGCATATTTATTTGACGCTACCCGTAATATACTTGCACATACAATGTACAGTGTAACTAACAATACCACTGATTGTACCAACAGAGAGTATCGCTTGTATATTTTCATCGTAGATAACAGTGAATTTGAGGCAAGGTAAAAGTTTAATAGCAGAGCCATTTTGTAACCAATTTTTGCCAGACAAAGCTGAAACGAAAAGAATTGGAAGTGTAGAAGATAGAAAAGAATATGAGAAAATGAAATAGAAAATTCAATCGTGATATTAATAAAAAAAATGCGTAGATTTGTTGTTGTGATATAAAAAATGCGCTTTTTTGTTTCCTCAACTTATTAATTGGTGGTGAACAATTTTATCGATAAAGATAAGATTGATTGGTAGGCGACTGAATTAAAAAGCAGCTGATGTCGGCACAACATATTAATAATGTGTAATGTGTGCTTTTTGGAACAGTAAAAATTTCATCCGACATTATAACAGTATAATACTGTTATGAATTATAGCAAAAAAACTTTAACTGTGCATATATAAGTACTTAAATAGTTTTAGGAGCCTTAAAATATCTAATGTTCATATTTGAAATGAAAAATTAAAAATTTTCAGTTTCCATTTGCACCTCCACATTTTTTATCACGAGCCGCAACTGGAATGCAGTCGTATTTTAATCAGTGTCGCGTTCTCGTTGCTAGACTATTGTGTGCTCTCACAATGACATAAAATATCGCGCGTGCATTAGCAAAACAACATGATGTACACTGCTTTTTTAAGGTAGCGGATACATTAGATGAAAACATAACGAAATTATTTTGGAAAAAAACGCACGAACAATAGAGTTGCTAGAGTCTGCTTTGATGAGGTTTTTCTGAACTTGTGTAGGAAGAGGAGGGGTAATTCAGTAGTCAACCCGATCGCCAGATCTGACACCTTTCGACTATTTTAAAGGGGATATTTAAAAAGTGAAACGTACAGGACGCGCCCAATAGGTGGATAATTTAAAAGAACGTATTAATCACGAAATACAACTTAATATGTATATCTAGACCTTATTGAAATAGTTACTTGTTAACCGTCTTATCCACTGTCATGCGGTTAACGATGCACAGTTTGAATTTGATTAGTTAGCTTTATATATTCTTCATTTCTAGTAAATTTAGTTTTTCGACTCGATTCTCGAACTCGATTTTCTGGACTCTTTCTTTGTGTAACAACCAAGTGACAATTTTTACCTAAAAGTCACAATTATGTTGCGCAAAGTACCGGAAAGTCGCTAAAATACCTTTGTTATTGTTTTAATCACGTTTGCGGTAATAATAAGTAAAACAAGAGATTTCTAACTCGCAAAAAGTACATGCGAATGTTGTTTATTTTATTTATTCATATTGTTATTTAATAAACAGTCACACATAATGTAATAAACCTTTTGCTTAAGTTTAAAATATATTAAAATGGGCTCAAATATTTGTCCTAATAAACTTTTACTACTAATCTTACATTTAATTACGCCGTTTTCCTGACTTGGATCTGTCCTTACATATATTTTTGGCTTCATCCACCATTGTTCTTCTCATGCATTCTCCTATTTTAGCTTTTTTACTAGTTTAGCTTTTATTTTTACTAATACTTTATACTTACTAAACTCTTAAAATAAAATAACATAACATAAAATAATCCATTTATTTAAACCTTTGGCAATGCAATTAGAAATGGATACAATCGAGGGATTCTCCGTGAAACATAGACGTAAAGGGTTGCCAATGTTACGTAACGCGTTGTTCGAACCCCCTCTCGTCCCTGTAACGCATCGTAACGTTTTACTACCCCCCTCCCCCAAAATTGCGTTACGTAATACTTGAACGCCCCCTTAGAGGAAATATTATGGTTTGCGAGTTTAAGAGAATTCACTTAAATAATTAATTGGTTTTCTAGTGGTAACTGGCTTTATCTTCTTGCAAAAATAACCTTAAGTTGTATGTATTTCTAAAAATTTTGCCAGGTTTTAGAAACCATTTCTCTCTGGAAATCCTTCTCCTACGTATAACTCCTCAATCCAATGTTTTTACGAGTTTCTCTATAAACTCCAGAATTTCATATTCTGAGAGTTAGGTATAGACTATAGCTTATCTTGTTGTTGCTTGTTGGTTCAAATTGATAATTGCGGATTTTTGTTTTTTTTTTGAATGGCTAGTTACTAAATTATGTTTAATATTTTATTTTAACACCAAACATTAGTCTTCTTTCGAAAATATACCCTTGAACTTGTTTTGTACACATGGTAAGTCTACACATATATAAAAAATGATAACCATATTTTCATATAGGCCACATTACAGGTAGAGCTTCGAAAAAGTTCCATCCAATCTAAGTTTCGAAATATTTTTGTAAAATTTAATAATAAAGTGGTGCGTGTGTAGTGAAGTAGAATTTATTTCGATCAGACGTTGGCCTTAAAAGTTTTATAAGTTTCGACTGAGGTCTGCAACTTCTACGTCTTTCCTCCGGCACGGCGGTTTTGCCACGCAAAAATATGTGCCAGAAATAGAACATGGCTATTTCAATGTTTTTATAAGTTATCAGTTCTTTCAAAAAAAATATTACTGTGTATTATGAATGTCAATTTATTCATTGAAATTTTGTACACATACATATATTGTATTTAATATAAATTATTTTTCAAATTCACCTCTGGCAATGCCCTTAAATATCAACATTTCCAGTTTGATTTGCAACAAAACTTAACTAAAGAGAAATATTGAAATTTTAAAAGGCCCAGGTGTAACTGTACAAAAAATAGTAGAATATAAATAAAGTTCACAGACTGACATAAGTAGAATATGTTTCTTTAGAAAACTGTACTTTGGTCTACAGATAGTAGTTAATAAGTTATTTCAAAACTAATGTCCGATGATACATCCTACTTTGTGGATGTGAGCAAAAAAATTTAGCAGTAAGAACTAAAAACGAAATAGATATTTGAGAGGTCAACAAGATGCATTTGAAGGAGTACCGATGCTGCTTTTCGAGTTCACTGGAAGTGGTGCACGTAGTTGGAAGGATACTATTGTGGAGGCCTACAGCCTTATATGTGGTGTGAATAAAAAAACCTCGTTATTTAATTGTCGCACCTCGTACATCCTCAAAATTTTAAAATTGTGATTAATATTTGCTGGGGTCAGCCCACATAATATTGCACGGTATAATTGTCTCGTTTTTAAAATACACTGACAACATTTGATTTGAAAACCAATTGGTCCCAAAAAAATATGCCTACACTGATCTTCAACTTTCCTTTAAAAATCTACGCGTATGTTTACAAACAAGTACTCGTATATTAGGCATCTACTAAAATGAAAATCTAGGAAATTGTAATTTATTGTTTTTCATTCTTTTTCACCGCGTTGTATACATTTTCACAGGTTTTTGAGACATTATCCACTCATTCATTCAAGGGCGTAGCCAGGGGGGCGACGTGGGGGCGATCGCCCCCCCCTCCAAATGGTCAAGTAAAAACCAAAATAGTCGGGGGATTGCGCTTGCCGTTGCCTCCAATGACCTCTTTTTTTTGCTTTTTTGTTTAATCTGCATTGCCCCCCCCCCCCCCCCAAAGAAAAATACGGCTACGCCCTTGATCATACTATTTTTGTTTATCTCCTATGTGTCGATATGTTGAGAAACATTTAATGTGGGAAGCATAAAGCAACATTTGGTCCATGTCAACTGAAGTTCTGTGAAATTATTTGAAATCACGTGGTCATATGAAATCGTGGTGAATGAAGCTTAACCGAAATCTTAGGCTCAGCGAACCTCCCCTAATTTAAAACCCCTCCTAAAACTACCCGTAGATTAAAACCATTAGAGAAATGCTTTGGGGAATACAAAAATTAATAACGTATTTGCATTTATGCTGTTGGGTTGAATCATAAAAAATATTGAGTATTCCATTTGCATTTGAACTTCTGCTTACAAAATGGTCTTTATATTATCCATTTTTTCCAAGGGCGCTCTACCGTTACAGAGTTTGCGAAGCTTTTAAAAAAATATTATTTTTATCACGTGTACTTTTTTATTTACAAGAGAAATCATAAAATTTGCAAATCAAATTTAAAATATGCCGAGGGCGTTCTAAGGCAGATTTGTGCTTTTTTTTTCTTATTGCCAACCATTAAGAGACTCATAAACCGTGTCAGGAACGGCGGAAGAAAAATCACTAATAGCGATGAACAGTTACCAAATAACTTGTCTTCCGCGCGAATTAATATCTCCGAGTTTTTTCCTTCACGCCCGAAATTAGATCCAGACTTTTTAATTATCTCATCTAAGCGTCACATAAATGACGATGATGGCCCGTCAGAATAAATATGCGAATATTAATTAACTCAAATATCAGACCACATTGTAGCGTTTTGCAAAAAAGTTTTTTCATTACCACTTAATTAAAACTTTCGACGAGTTTCGGAACAGCATTCTTCAATTAAGCACTCGGTAATTTATTGCCTCCTAGTAATATTTTTTGATAAAAATGTTCTAAGCGGAAGTTTCCGTGAAATATTCCACAGATATAACAGACACGGATATCTCCCTCTCTCTCTTTCTCGGTGAGGGAAACTTAGCTGTTAATTAGTGGTGTTATTTTAAATTTAATAGGTTTCCATGATGGGTAATATCCTGTATTCGAATAGTGAATGTATACATCGTGCAGACGAGGTTTGTTGCAAAAAAGTTACATTCTGAATCAAGAGCGTGAGAATAATTTTCTATTTAATTTTACGAGTTTATTAAAAGCATCTTTTTAGACAGGTCTGGTTTATAAAATGTAAAATGGCGTGGTAGTATCAATTAACTTGAAAAAAGGGTGAAAGTTCAAATATCGAAAACAAACGCTTTACCATACTTATGTATATTTCTTGTCATAGAGGGTGTCCACGTTTTTGGTGTGGCTGGTGGAAGATATACTTGTAAACATTTCTAGGTAGAAAAGACACATAATGAAAATCAAGAAGGATGTTCAAATATATGTATATATAGGTAGGTATTCAAATATATCTAAATATGTATATGTACGTTATCTTAATACTAATCGATGTCTTCTATAGCAGTCCAGTAGGCAGAGATTTTATGTGTTCTTGAAACATATAGGGCTAGTTTTAACGGTTTCTTATGTATTTTTTGCGTAGAACACAATGCGAGGGGTCCGTAGAGCTGAAACCGTCCGCTAATTTTTTAAATTAACAATGTGTGAAAAAAAAAATTTTTTTTCACATTTTTACTTATATCTCTTTTCCTTAGCATATTTTAGGGAACATACCCATACTACGTGACCCGTTCAGGGGGGAGGGGGGTCTTCAAAATACCACGCTTGGTCACAGGGGGGAGGGGGGCTTATGTTTTCGTCACGTAGTCAATATCCTCAAATATGGCGCGCAGCGTTTAACGCTTTTTAAACCCACAGGTGGCAACACTGACGCACGAGCCAAATTATTTTTTTTAACTTTCTGTTTGCAAAAAATGATTTATAACCATATTTCTGAATTACTACGTGAAAACTAGAGGGGGGGGGGGGGGGGTCTTGGCATATACTACGGGTGGTCACCGTGGGAGGGGGGAGGGGGTAAAAAATTGTAAAAAATGGGTCACGTAGTATGAGTATGTTCCCTTATATAGCATAGGCATTTAAGAAGTTGTATCCTATTGAATTTCCAAAATTTTAAGCCCATCCCGAAGTCTTCAAGTGCTATTGTTAACTTGCAAATGACTTGCTGAAGTTGAAAAAAGTGCTTTTTTTTTCACTATTTTATTGTGACTATAATATCTTGAAAGTACGCTTCGAGACGCGTATTTAAAAAAAATGGGCCTCAAGATATTATAGTCACAATTTTGAGAATTTCGAAGCGGCAACGCTAAAACTATATATACGTTGCGTCAAAAAAGATCGTCGCGTAAAAAACGTTATAAAACTGGCCTAAAATAATATTTTTCAAAATCTCAAAAAGTCTCACAAACTTGAAGAGATTTATGATTTTTTTAGCCCAACCCGGTCAATATCGTACAATAAACAAAGAAATGGCGTCACTGTTAATTAAACTTGCAAAAAAATTAATTACTCGAAAAGTTATTAACGGATCTATCTGATTTTTTTTTGTAACGTCATACTACAAATAGCAGTCCCTCCAAGAAATTTCATGATCATAGTCGACCTACTTTCGAAGTAAAAAAAAAATATTGAAAAAAAAGCACTTTTTCTACCTCAGCAGTCATTTGCAAGTACATTTACAAGTAAATAGCACTAGGAGACTTTAGGTTGGGCTTAAAATTTTGAAAATGCAATAGCCTACAACTTCAGGTTTCAGCTCTACGGCCCCCGTGCATTGTGTTCTACGCAGAAAAATACATAGGAAACCGTCAAGACTAGCCCTATATGTTTCAAGAACTCTTTTTGATGATTTTTGCTCCCTGATCGACTACTGGACTATAGTGATGATTTTACACATGTATGTACATATGTACAGTGCAACAAAAATAGCTTTGCCTTGGCCGTAGGATACGCGGTAGATAAAACCTGAAATGTGTCCAGAGCTCATTTCTTTTGTAGCTGCAGCCGTGAACGCTTCGAGAAGTACATTCTGGTGAATAATTATTTGTTTTAATTTGAATGGTTACTGGTGGGTTTCTCTTGAATCTGAATATAAAATCTCTGAATATCTTGAACTTCTTTAATACATATATCAAAATGTATCATTTTCGTATAATTGAAACTACCTAATCCCAGTATACTCGTACATATTAGGATTTTTGCCTTTTCCAAACAAGCTTGTCAAATCCAGAGCTAATATAATTATTACACAAGGGCATACTTAATACTGTCAGTAATACGTACTTTTAATATTAATGCCTTAACCTAAAAATAATTATTTAAAGATTTAAAGAAGTATTATTTAAACGAGAAAACGTTTTATAAAAACTGCATTTTTTTAACTCAGTGTCAAGAACTCAATCAGTTTTTTCAGATTATTATTTTTTTTTTGCAAATATTTTTGCAAATGTATTCAACCATTTTCTTTTTATTTTGTACTAAAACGAAAATTAATATAATTCCCTGATTTAAAATTTTCGAAATTAACCTTTCAGAGCAAACAATTAACCTTTCTTTATTGTATGTAGTACCTAATCTAAAATTATGTAAAATAAACCAATCATAAAAAAATATTAAGTATTCAATAACTAGATTATACTTGAAATGGCTTATTGTAGATAAACTAATGCTTTTTAAAAAGTTAAAACAATTCTTCCATAAAGTCCTTAAACCTTTAAGATAACTGTTAAAGTATCCGTCAGATATTCTACCCTTTTATTCTACCTTTATTTCCGCCCTCAGCCCAACATTTTCATAAACAACACACACGGAGGAAGTGTAATACAGTGAGGGAAGAAAAAATGATGACGGGGGATGTATATTACTTCCCGTCGTCATTATTCAACTCCTTGTAGTTTTGACGTAATGCACCGAAAACCTAATATCTATCGGAAATTGCCCTATCCAAAGAAACATTTTTTTCTGCCATTACAGTGACCAAATATCGATTTGCTTTGCGATATTTATCAGTTTATAGTTTGATTTTCTCTTAATATTGTTGGTCCATCTTACGGGGAGGTTAGTTTCAATTACGGTTACAATTGAATACAAAAGTAATCAGCTATGAATTTAAATTTAAATTATGTTGTGTTGGCAACAACAGACGTTGATGGAACTATAAAATCTTCTGTTAAATCAGTTTTAGTCATCTCCTGATGATGGCAATATGAGTGTCAAAACCCACGTGTTGAGTAGAAGTATACCGTATGGTAACGGTGTTGGTGAAAATATTTTCAAAGCGTTTGTTTTTACACTGAAGTTTAAATCCTACTCCAGTATAACGTGTTTCAACGTAATTCAATAACATACATAACCTAAAAACGGGATGTGTCATTTTAAAGACTAGTTAAGTTAATGTCAATTTATATTAATACTTAACTGGTCCGGTGTCGTCTGACAGACTACGCTATAAAAAATTTTTTTCTTATTGGTTAATGAAACAACCTACGTACCACCTCTTCAACCTAATCCTTCTCCTATTAGAACATAATAGAATGACAAAATATCTACGCCTACTAGTGTAAAAAAGCCTGTCTGTAGAAAAACACTAAATCCATTTGAAATAGATGTGCAGAAAACGATAAAGTTTAGTTTTTGTTGGATTTTTCTTTTTTTTTAATATTTAGTTAATCTGATTCTTTTATAGCGTAAGCATAATCAACCTACCGATGTATATTGTTTATTTACTTTTTTAGAGTAAAATTTATAAGCACGTTATTTTCTCAATTATTTTGTTCAGCATACCTACTAGTTCAGTATTTTATTTTTATTTTTGTTTTAATCATACTCCTTTTACATATCCCCTATTCAATAATGTTCATAATATCTATGTTTAATAAAATGTTCTTTTATTTTAGTTTTTGTATTTTTATTTTGTCTTTAAAAATAGTAGATTCTGAGACGACGCCTGACCGTTTATGTGGCAAAGATGGCACCAGACCAGTTAAGGGTTAAAAACCATAGATACATTTTTCTTTTCCATAATAGCGTACCTAATTATTTGTAATAATGCCTAGTGACACAAGGTTCTCGGTTGAATTCTGGAAATTCTGGGAAAATGTTGGAGGGGAAAAACAATGGAGGGGTGACGTGACGTATTTTAATTTTTCAAGTAAAAATGAGTGCAACAAAACAGAATACTTTTCTACTGTAGCTGTACCATATATATGCAGTACAATTTGTTTAGAAACTTAAGGGAAATCTGGTGCAGAGCGTAAAAAAATCTTGTGAAACATTTCTACGTAGTTTCCACCACTTCTGATCAAAATATAAAAATTTTTGAGAAAAGCAGGATTTTCTACAAAAAAGCCAAAAAAAATGCTAAAATTTACATAAGAGGCTCACGAAAATACATTGTATTCTAAACACATTGATATGGCACTTTTTCGGGTCCCATTTATTCCAACTACCACCCTTAATTCACAGATCGACATAAAATTTGCCTGTTTGGTTTCGAGGGTGAATTATGGCTTACGTTAGTTAATAAACATAAAAAACCCTAAGCATATTTTGCGACCACTCAAATGGACTTTTTGATGTTATAACCTACTGATCTGAGCACAAGTCCCATCCCAAAGATAAGACGTAACCAAAATTTTGTTACATAGTGCTATTGTATATATTGGAGTGGTGTATAATAAAACTTAAAACGCGTTATTGCCAAAATAAGATTTTTGAAGCGGTGACCTTGATGTAAAAAATTAATGGTTCTATTAGCTGATTAACAAAAAAATCAGAGAATTACAAACGCTGGAGTCACCACATGTTTACTTTGAAACCGGAAAGTCGAATTTCTTGTGACGCTGCTATTTATAAATATTGTTCAATAAATTATTTTTCAAATTTTGAGAAGACAGTGGTAGCAGGTGGAATTTGAAATTCCCATATTTTCATAAGGAAGCATGGAGGCCACAACAGATTTTATAGGGTTATTACTAGACCTAAATAGTAGGCTAGAATATACAAAAAAACCTGAAATCAAACAAAACTTGAAAAATTCAGAGAATGTATGCCCCATCAAAAGATTTTGGAAACTACTCGCAAAGTATTTGGCGATCTTTTTTTTTTCAACATCACCAAATAATTAGAAAGTCCTTTTACGTTTTCATTTTTTGAGATTTTACAATAGCTATGTATATATTTACGCAAAATGAAAATTTTGTAGAAAGCGCAAGAATAAAAACTTTGTATATTTACTTGGTAATAATTTTGAAAAAATTACCAAATGTTTAGCAAGCCGTTTCCAAGGTCTTGCGGTGCGGCACATACTGTTTTATTTTGTTTTAAGTTTCGTTTGAAGTTTTTTTTATATATGTATTTTAACCTTCCATTTTAGTCTAGTCATAACCCCTTAAAATCTGGTGTGGATCCCATGCTTCCCTACGAAAATACGAGAATTTCAAATTCCACCAGTCGTTAATGACTGCGACACTGGGTATCAATTTAGGTACTTTGTATATATTTACTCGAGGCTAGTATTTTCCCAACAAACGTTCTCTGTTAGGAAAACCTTCTAACACTTGCTTTACTCTGGAGCGAAATGTTCTTTGCCAAATTTTAATGAGCTCTCTTCCTACCCGAAAAATGAGATAATTAAATTTATCTTTAATAAACGGCGAATTTGCATCTGTCTTACGCCTTGACTCGGTTTTATTTAGCTTGGGCCCGCAAAGGCTGCGAAACGCTGCAAAATATAAATGTATAATGACGCCCGATAGCCCTGTGGCCTCGGATAGAGCTTCCATATGCGGAAGAGCAAGGCCGGTGCGGTGCTTAAGCCGGAAATTAAGTCCGATATCTAATTAAAACTCCTTGCCTAAATACGTTCTCAACATCGGAATAATTTTTCACCATTCGTCAAAAGGCTCATAAAGACTCGGAGGGCCGTAAATATTAATAGATTTAGGCTTAGACGGTACTTTACTACTGGTTAGAAGAAGTTAACTTTTCGATTAGCGATTTAACCATATGAACGTGAATTTCTTGGCCCTGATTTGATCAACCAATGTTTAATTGTGGGCGTGTCCTTTACCAAATTTAACTGTAACTGGGTAATATTGATTAGGGCTTACTGTTAACTCGGTTTTTCAGTATTTTGCTATACAACCACCGAGGATTGCTAAAATTTTTATATTGTTATTAGTACCTAATTATTAGTATCTAACCTTTTTTTTATTTATTCATTTGTTTGCACACGGACCCGGATTTCAAGACTTATTTGAGGATATGACGTTGAAGTTGTCAATCTTTTATTAAATACGAGAACCTACACTATATTGGCGACTGATGGAACTTGTTGACAAGGAAGTGTTCATATTTTAAATACTATTTCATATTAAAAATCGTATATGAGAATTTGATTTAAGCCGCGTTTACAATAGGCCTCACCTGACCAGTGAATTATCCAACGCAAACCTCGTAAAATCATTATGGCAAACTAAGAAATAACGACGGGACATCCTCGGGATGCTAATCGTAATTAGTGGGCAACCAGGCCAATCGCTCTTTAGACTACGTTTACTAATCAGAACCAACTAATCAGAAACTAGCCCATAAAAACAAAGAAATGTGGAAACAACTGTGCACAAAATATTCTGATGTGGTCTTAGGTGGTCTTTACACATAAATATAATAAATATTTTTTTATAAAGTTAAGTTTTCATTAGATTACTTTTTCGGCTTAGCAATTAATTGGTTTAGCTGTGATGTTTTTTTTATGTCTACAATAATTTTAAGCTCAACTATACATGTTGTAAGTTTTGTTTGTACAAGTGCTTGGATT
The DNA here is from genome assembly GCA_029963805.1 of Aromia moschata. Classification (NCBI taxonomy): domain Eukaryota; kingdom Metazoa; phylum Arthropoda; class Insecta; order Coleoptera; family Cerambycidae; genus Aromia; species Aromia moschata. Next base: position 95,767 of record JAPWTK010000981.1, read on the forward strand.
GCAAGTACTGATTCAATTAGTTGTATCATATAAGTTGACTAAGTCCAAGAAAGGTAGACCTACCTTTCTTGCACAATAAACCCCATATGCATTAGACAATAAATTTGCATGGACAATAAATAGTCATTGGAAGTAGTAGTTAAAATTTAAAATGGCGTCAAATATATGGTCCCATGAACAAATAGATACTTTGCTAAAAACAATATTTAATAAAACGATATTTTGGCCACAGTTTTACAAATATGGTACAGGTCAGACGCGTTCAGTTAAAGATCTGTATTTGTTTTAACTCCTTTTTATTTATTCTTTATCTTTTCATTGTGATCTTACATGTATCTGTAATAAATCAACATTTAAACATTTATATTTTATTTTGATTAGAACAGTAAACGGGAACATGGGTCAGTAATATATGTAAGTACTCATACATGTATATGGTCATCTATCCGATATCATCCTATTTATTAGGATGACATCGAATCTGCTCAAATATTTATAAAATATTTCCTTTATAAAGAAGACGGCCGTTACCACAGTAGGAGAATTGTGTTCTTTTAAATGCACTTGGGAGTTCTTCTAGTGACTTCTTTAGTTGCTTCGTTCAGCTCCGCATTCAGCATGCTGCAACTGTATGCTCTTCAGTTATAATTATTATAAGATAATTATGACTTTTTGATCATCTCAAAATTTTTGTGTGTTCAAAGATTTGTGTGTTCAAATTCTGCTGTTCCTTCGCATTCATTCAATTCATTTCCTTTAAACCTCTGGTTTGGAGTTTGGAGAATTTTCTTCTGAATGCATTTCCACTAGGTTCTGACAGTGGGTTTAAATTCCCTCCTAACAGATTTGGCAACTCAACAAAGCATGGATGTGTAAATGTAAGTGCAGGTGAAAATCAAAAAAGAATTCGCCCCTAAAAAATAAAATCTACCAAAAAACTTTTATTATCAGCCGAAAATATCTCAGTAATGTGTAGTCCCCTTTTAGCAATATGGTTTGAACAGCAAAGTAGAAATTATTAACGGTATGTTAATCATCCTGAGTTAGAGTAATTCTCAACTTCACTCTATTTGCATTTGTAAATTTTCGTACCTGAACGAATTATCCCAGACCCACATGTAGTGGTGACGTTATCATTTATGACAAAAACAATGACGTTGGTCTAATAGACCGATTTTTTTGTGAGAATTTGGTCTTTGCGCCTTATCGTTATATTACACTTTCATAAGAGGTAATTACATACTTATATCCTTAGACGAAAAAAAAAATATTTTTCCACATTCACAGAACTAAAAGTACAAACTATATCCACGCAAATGGGACGTACTTTTAGTTCCGTAATTCTGTTTTCTGTCATTCAAAAATATATTTAACTCTTATCAAAATAGCGTAATATATTTTAGACTAGCACCATTTGTGTTGTTTGCCACAACTCGCTTTCACCGTTTGACATCTCAGACATCCCTCCAGGACAAGGTAGACCGAATTTTAGGTCAAAAAAATTTTCCTCTCAGCTAGGTATGGAAAAAACCCTGAAAAAAATCTGATAAAATTCATGGGTACAGAAAATACGATTAATTTTATGTAAAAAAATTTTCATGCTCATTCAAGGTCAGGACCTCTAAAAAAATTATTCAAACTTTAAAAAATCCCATATATTTTAACCAAAAAAAGCTTCAGGCTCAGATTTTTAATATGTCGTATTTTTTTAACTGTTTTTACTACCTCAAATTTTTTCAGATTTTTTTGAGTGGTGGGTCAGTGCCTAAAAAGTGCGAAAAAATCAATTTTTTGTCCGTGAAACGACTTAAAACGGCTTAAAATCATAATTTTATAGTGGCCTGATTTTTTTTCTTGCACTAAAGTACTCAAATGACTTCAAACAATTAAAAATATAAAAACTACTAGTTTCGATAAGTGGAATTTTTTTTCTTACTATTTTTAGTGAACATATTTTTTTATTGTTTGAAGTCATTTGAGTTCTTCTAGTGCGAGAAAAAAAAAATCAGGACACTATAAAATGATGATTTTAAGCCGTTTTAAGTCGTTCCACGGACAAAAAAAAGATTTTTCGCACTTTCGGGCATGACCCACCACTCAAAAAATCTGAGATTTGAGGTAGTAAAAAACAGTTAAAAATAGAACATATTAAAAATTTGAGCCTGAAGCTTTTTTTGGTTAAAATATATGGGATTTTTAAAGTTTGAATAATTTTTTTAGAGGTCATAATTGACCTTGAATGAGCTTGAAAAAATTTTTACATAAAATTAATCATATTTTCTGTACTCATGAATTTTATCAGATTTTTTCGACAGTTAAAAACCCAGAAAAAATAAACGTAAAAAACGGGGTTTTTTCCATACCTAGTTGAGAGGAAAATTTTTTGGACCTAAAATTCGGTCTACCTTTCATAATTAGCCCTAAAAAAACACTTTCATCATGCGAAGAAAATAAAAATAAGGGGGCATTTCACCATACTTATGGGGATACCCTTTTCTTTGGCGAATACATATTGGGTCGGAACTGCTTGTACAACAACAAAAAAATGTATTACAGAACACAACTGAACCACACTACTGTTTAACCAACAACTGATTCGAAGATATCGTCAATTTAAAGGTAAAACTCCACTTAAGAAACAATAAACATAAACTAATTGTACGAAAACTGCAATCTTCTAAAATAGACGAAAAAAAGTTTCAATAATAATTGGGTCATACACCTTTAGAACATTTTTAGAACATCTTTTAAAATAACTTTTATATCTTATATATTTTTAGAAAATTATCTGTTTTTTTTTTTTTAAGAATCGGCTTGATGTTACTTTATAAGTTTTACGTTCAAACCAACGATATACGGCACGATAAATCCCAGTCCGCCTTTTGAAAGTTATTCGACCAATAACATTCCTTCAGTCTGTGGGACCGAACGTCACCACTGAAGGGTTTTAATTTCAAATCTAATCGAAGCGCATAAATTACCAATTACGCGTAGATAGCCGCTTTGTATTACAGATAGCTGTAAGCAAACGCGTGCTCCGAATGTCGTTTATCGTTTTTCTAATTGAAACATCAAAGGCAGAAATTGAAATTGGACGGTAATTTAGCAACGATATCGGCCGAATGTGGGTCCTAATGGTAATGGGAGATGATAATAATCCGCACGGAGCTTCCGCCCATCTCTCCCCCTCCCCTAGGGAGAATGTGCATTTGCAACCCCAATCGTAACCGGGAGCAGATTATAATGCGTGTGCGTCATAATGCAATGGGTAACGATGATAATGTTATCCCCACGGCCTACGGTAGGATTTGAAGTAAAGAAATAAATTTAAAGCGGGATACTTGGAACGTAATAGGATCAAATCGTATCGCAGCTACACATGCCCCCATTATGTAGGTACAGGGTGTTTTATCATCTTTTTTTGCGTCAATGTAAAAGTAAAGTTCTTTCAATCAGGATATTCATACGATGTGTGCTATCTCTTCTCGAATAATTTGCTCCTAGTAATTTTATATAAGCATGTTGACCTTATTATTGGTGTATCAAGATTTGTGAAGTACAAATTTATGTCGATTAAAACCCTCCTGAAGTTACATAAGAGGTGTGTAAATTATATAATGAGACTGATTTTTTATTTTTTTCCGAATAGAATTACAATTCAGTATTGTATCGTTCAAAATAACTTCCTTGGGAAGCCACATAGCACTAGAAACGGTTCTTCCGTTCTTCATAGTATTGCTGGAACTCATATACTGGAATAGCCTTCAGCTTCAGCTTTAATCACCAGACTAAACTCAAAAACCAAACCAGAAAAAACTCAAATACCAAACACGTTCCATAAAATGGGGATCATTTTCGATCGATTTCAAAACATCAAGACACGTTTCCGTGATGTCCTTTTGTTCTTTCGAAAGGTTTTTTGAACCGTTTTTGTGCAGATTTTTCTCATCCTCAATTCGTTAGTCAAAATCTGATGAACAGTGGTGTGATTCAAATTCTAACTTTTCCCCGATCATTCTTGTCGTCAACCAACGATCTGAACGCACAAAATCCCGTATTCTATCGACATTTTCACGGTTGTTGAAGATGAAGGCCTCTCCGCTGCGTGTTCGTCTTCAATCGGCTCTCTTCCTTCTGAGAATGTCTTAAACCACCAAAAAACCTGGACTCTTGAAAAAAACGCTCCGTAGGCGTGTTGATGTTTTGCAAAAGTATCCGTAACAAGTTCAAACTTGTATTGAAGGTGCATCACATGTTAACATACTGCCCTTCCAAGTCCCGTCTCCGCAGTGTTGCTAGATCGGGAGCTACGCTGCCAGTCTCATTACTTAATTTACACCTATCGTATTTCACATTCTCAGCTTTAGAGTAATGTAACGATTTTGTTGCAGAATTTCTCAAAAAATCATATAAAACTCTTCTTGAGGGTGCTCTACTCGACTTTGATGGTTTTAGCTCATTTCAATTCGATTTTCCAGAAAAATTTTGCAGACTAAAAAATATTTCTTTTTGTGACTTTTTTGAAAATGGCAATAAACGACCTCCAAGAAATTTTAAATTGCCGTCTTCTGAAAGATAGTGTATCTGAACCTTCAATAATCCATCGCTATAACCAAGGATTTCCGTTTCCGATTCGATATCGAGACCAGAAATCGGTCATTTTTTTTAAAGTCCGAAAAACACAGTTTTTCTTGTTTTTTTCCTATAAAACGTTAATATTGCCACCAAATCTTTTCGAAATCATCACAAAAAACTACCTTTTTTAAGCGATAAGTATCCCGTTAGAAACAAGTGAATTTCAATCTAAAATTTTCAATTTCACTGACAAAATCCAAGTTTAGTTTTTAACATAGGTATTGATGCGAAACGATTATTATAATGTCTGCACAATCATCTAGTAATGCCTCAACATCTAACATGTCAAGAAAGTGAATGAGAACACGCACAACCGAGATATCAAGATTCGGTACGTCAAGAAAATCAATCATGTACTGTTCTATGGAGGTAGGAAGAGAGGGAATGATTGCTTCTTAGCAATCATTCACACACACTGTCTTTCTTGTGCGTTAAAAATTAAAGGATCTGAAAATTTTTTTTCAAAATTTCGAAAAACGATATTGAGAATGGTTGTCCAGAATCTCATTTGTGGTTAACATTTTCGTTTTTTTTTCAATTTTTAATTTCTAGATTATCTACTATTTATTTACAATTTTTAAATAGTCACTATATGTTTTATGAAATCCAGGAGATTTTGTGAAATAAGAATTTCATTTATGTTTCGATTATGATGAATGATTTTTGGGTTTGAACACTGAGATGTTTTGAAAATAGGCTTTTTAAGAAAAACGAATCCCAAGAACCAAAAAAAACTACAAAATATCCCGGATATAATCTTTATATAATATAATATCCTGAGCTACCCTATGCCCTTTAACAGGTTTTTATATATCAAGAAGCCCGTACTTATTCAAAATTTAAACCAAGTTTTCGTACTCTATTTTTAATAGGTGTCTTGTATCCTAAAGGACAATCTCAAAATTTGAACCTTATTTTGAATTCCGAATATCTACCATCGTAATAAGAAAAACAATATTATCCCCCTTCTACGAGTTTTATTCGATCTCTCCCCGAGCACGCTTTAGCGCCGTTAGGGTGTCGCATTTTTCGTAATAATTCTTTACCTCTCCAAAAAGAGACCAAGATTCCCGCGCCGATTCCATTCACGGCGGCTGTCAATTATCGAATGAAAACCCTTTCTTTTTCGCGTCAATTTTTCCGTCTTCTGAAGACAATCGGCCGAGATTGTCCATCCAGCTCAAAAGCAGTGTCGGCTCGTAATAATTTTATTTGGGAGGCCAAGGTTGCATGTTATCCTTCTGAGAATCAAATTGTTGTGAATGAGGCGAAGTTTAGGCGATTTTTCTACTTTTTCATGTTTTCAATAATTTGTCTCCCTAGCTCATCATTCACCCTCATCAGGAAGTGGAGTTGTGACGGAAGTTCCGGCTATAGCACACATATAAAAAATTAGCAATAGCGACGATACTGAGTGAATTTTTGTATGTGTTTTCATTTGAACCACTTGTATAAGTGGTACCAATTGTGGTACCATGTATAGTGGCACCAACAAACTCTCAACTCTAACTTATAAGCAAACATTATTCATCTTAAAAAGACAGCAAAAATGAGTCCCTCTTAATTATAATGTTTATTCCAAAGAATTCCATTGGATTTGATCTCTTTTCGCTTTGTAATCAGAGAAAAGGATATTATATTTTAATGGCATGCGTTCATCAACGAAAATAAAAGCGTCTAAATTTCTTTGAATTGCAAATTTGCAAAATGTGGAGATTTGAAAGCAACAATGATACTAGAGGCCAGGTCGTGGGGTATTTTCTTTTTTCAAAACTACCTATGGGATCTGAAAGCAATGTCCTTCTCCTTCTCCACGATTTTTTGAAAAATCTGGTTTTCTCTCAAAAATCGAGCACTGAATCTAACGAATCCGGCAAGTTTACAACATATAGAGATATTTTTACCTTCTGGCGCACGAATCTTTCTAGCCATCAATTTTAAGGGGTTGCCGAGATCACTGATTACGAACCCACCCAAATAAAAAAAATAACTTCAATAACCGCAATATTGACATTTTTACAAAATTGTAGATTTTTTGAAATTTATTTTAGCCGTATTAGATCCCCCATTTTGAATTTTGGAAAATCTGATAATAAATTTATAACCAGCAATCTGAAATATCCCTGAGCACTAACTTTTTATATAAAACTGGATGACTAGAACAATTTGTGCTTTAATGTCTATAGGTACAGTGCCATCCACAAAGTTTGCACCATATGGGAAAATCTCATTTGTGTTTGTATTTAAGAAACTATTTTAACCTGTCAGTTGCTTGGCCAGTCTTGAACTAAAATAGCGTCTATAAGACCTAGTAAAAAAGTTGATAATATAATATACGAGTAGTATACGAAAATTTGAAATCAACCTGAGAGAAAACTACCTTTTATTTTCGATCTTAGAGAAAATATTATAAAGAAAAGTTATTCATTTGTAAAAGACTAGCATCAATATGGAGTTTAAGTGGTACTTACCCCCTGTACATAATTCTAACGAGAGTCGCTCATCATTAAAATCATATTTTCCGGAGACTCTTCTCCAAAAAATATTGTTATTGTTCAAAACAATGGAAACGAATTATAAAAACGTCAGCAAAAAATAAACGAATTTTGGTGCAAACTATTTTATGTTTGTGTCAGAATAATACAAAAAGTTAGAAAGCATAGTTTAGAATAACATTTTTGATAAATGTTTTTCAGAAATATAACTGCTATAAGGTGGAAATAATTTTTAGTTTACAAAGCAATACGACAGCAGGATATCAATGAGGAGCAAAACCTTTATTATTGCAAACTTACAAATACACACTCTAATTTTAGAAACATAATGTTGTATAGTTTTTCAAATATTATTACAAAAGTATCGCCTCAAAAAGTGTGCTTTGTATAAGGTTTACTATAATTATTTTTAAAAAAACTTTTTATATTATGCTTGAACATAAAATAAAGTTTACACCAAAAATTCGTTTATTTCTTGCTGACCTTTTTATAAAGTGATTCGTTGCCCATTTACATTGTTTTGAACAATAACAAATTTTTCTTGAGAAGTTTCTCCAGAAAATACGATTTTATTGATGAGCGATTCGTTGGAGTGGTACGAGGGTAAGTCGAAAAGATGTTTGGAACCGCTTTTTCACAATATTGCACTAAAAAACTTCATATTGGTGCTAGTCTTTTAAAAGGGAATACCTTTTCTTTATAATATTTCTTCTAAGGTTGAAAATAAAAGGTAGTTTACTCTTAAGTGATTTCAAATTTTCTTATACTACTCGTATATTATGAACTTTTTACTAGGTTTGTGGGGGCCATTTTAATTTAAAGACATTCCCAAACAACTGACGGTCAAAAGAGTTTCTCAAACAAAAACACAAAAAAAATGTTTCCCATATGATGCAAACTTTATGGATGACACTGTACTATATATAAACTTTCCCGATTTGTTAAATGATTCAAAATATGTATGATCAGTATATATACATATACTCAGAAGTATTTACTGCGAAAACAACAAATTTCCACACGTGGTAAGTAACATTCGGTACATAACATAATTCAGCGGCAGATCTTTTTAGGTTAGGATATCTTGAAAATATGGCATGACTGGATATGGCATCATGTCATATTTCCAAGATATCCCAACCTAAGAGGTCTGGAAATATGACATGAGTAGTCATGTCATATTTTCAAGATATCCTAACCTAAAAGGTCTGCAGCTGAACATGTTATATACCGAATGTTACATACCACGTGAGGAATTTGTTTTCGCACTACTTCTAAGTATATGTATATGGTACTGGATATAATAATTCCTTCATTATTAGATCAGATGTGGATTCAAAGCGAAAAAACTACCCAAGCAATGACCTCCTAGTATGTTTGTTACTAACTCTCAGATGTAGAGAATTTCCATTCTAAATTGAAAATAGGTACTTATACGAGGTAGGATAAGGATATATCAGTTTACTAACACTTTGTATGGAACTAAATATTCGTTTCTATACTGATCTAATACCCATATAGACCGTATCGTAGGTCCACGTTGATTTGACGAGAGCCATGTCATTTTAGAAGTGTGCGGAATCCGCACTTCATTGGTCATTGTCGTTACCCTGATAGGGGGAAATATACCAGACACCACATCCAGTCGACCCAATCCATTACGTAAGCAGGTAAAACACGGGTTATAACACGCTATCTTACAACCGACTGTATACAAAAAACGTTGTTTTTGTGAGTGTTCTGATGCTTTATATTTTGTGCTCGTACAATAACGGCGAAGTGGGTTTTTAAAAAGGTTTACATTATACAAACTTTTATTTTATTTGCGTCATAATTGAATCATTAAAAAAACAATATTTTTAATCAATACCTCTTTCATAAACACGGTTTTCTGGAGGCCTTTGAAACGGATAAAAATAACGCAGCTTTCAGATATAACCAGCGAAAATATCTAAACGGTCGAGTACGATGAATTTAAAATAAAGACTTACATTGTCAAAGTCAGCATATTATTTTAAACGTTTATGAATGCCTAAAAGCGACGTTAATTACTTATTACCTATCCCTAAAAGCGCTATTCGAGTATCATGGAATCATAAAGTTGTACCCGTTTTTTTTATTCCCCAGACGTATTTATCATTTTCGATTCAGAATAGATGACTATACTTGAAAAAAGCTTTGTAGCCCTGAAATTCTATGGATGTCAAGCACGTTCAAAAGGGAACTCATGTTGCGACGCAGGTGGCCGTGGAAGTAATTGCACACGTCGATATTCCGGATTGCGAGAGGAAGAGAAAGCTTAGGTAGGAGAAGTCAGCCTAATCTAGGAGACTCAGAGCTAACAGCTTATGTAAGCTGAACGTCTTGCTCAATGTCAGATTAATATCTGGTAACGTAGGTGAAGTCTCGGAGCAGTTGTGTGCCGGTCATATTGTTATGTCGGCGGGATTTAACGTCTAATTTTCCTGGGGCAGCACTGTATCTAGCGAGATGTAATACTAACTCCATGTCGTTTGAAGCCCTAAATGGCGGACGTATAAACGGTTTAAAATATTGTTTCGTTATTAGGGTTAATTAATTTTTCGTTTACGCTTCGTTTAAAACATAAGATAAACAATTCGAATTTAACTGTCTCGAAAGTGGATATAAGAAAACAAAGCGTTAGTATGTTGGGGTAATGAAACATTTTCTTAAATAGGTAGTTGTTTGCTTAAACAAAGAGCCTTACTTGGAAAAGTAAAGACGTAACGTATGGGGCACACTTTACTTCTAGATTATGGAAGCATAGGTGGGGGGTGGCATCGAGAAGGCTGACGTACTTAGGAATTCAACCCGATCCAAGCTATAATTATAATAATAATAATATTTATTCATCCTTTTGATCACATTCATATAATATAGGATATATCAAAAAAATATAATAAAGTAAAATAAAATAACAATCTAAAAGTAGAGTAAAAAAATAAATTATATTAGAGACATAATACGTATATATACATAAACATGCATTGTCAAATATATGAACATTTACACACATATAAAAATACAATAAACTATACACATAATAAACGTATACAGAATACATCGTACATCACATATCGTTAAAAAATAAATAAATAAATATAAATGTGTATATATGATAAAATTAGTGAGATCAATAAGATTGTGGGAATAATACTTCCATTTAATGAGTAATACCATTTAGCAATATATATAGAAAGCGCTTAGTTGATAGGTTTGTTGATTGTTCTTTGTTGATAGTTCTTAATAGTGTTTTGAAGATGATTTTATGCTTTTTATAGCTAAATATTTTGGCATTGCTGATATTTTGTCATTCTGTGTCTTGTATTTCTAGTATTTTATCGTTTCTCGTATTATATGTGTGGTAGGAATTTATTGTGTTTGTAAAAAGTTTAATTTTAAAGTATATTTTAATTTAATTAATAATAATTTACATGGTAGTGTAAAAATTCTTAATTTTTTAAATAAGTCCCTACAGCTTGCTCGTTTACGCCAACCAGTAATAAAACACACTGTTTTTTGCAGCCCAAATACTCTCTCACTTTCAGTAAATGCTCCCCAGGCTATAAGTAATGCCGTATGTTGCTACGGAATGAAAGGGTGCAAAATAATACATAAATAATATCTGTTCACTGACAATATTTCTCAGTTAGTTTATACAATAACAAACTTGAGTGACTTTTTTACAAACGCTATCAATATATATCGACCATAGTAATTCTAAAGGCAATTCTGTGAATAATGCAGACCTAAAATTCTAACTGCTTCTTTCTTGTTTTACTGTAGCAAGTTTATTTTTATTAAAAAGACTTTGATTCGTATTTTTTGTTGGAGTTACTAAATATTATGGGAAAAGATGATTTTTTTATTATTTAAAATGAGGCTATTGTCTGTGAACCAGTCATTAGCGTCTTCTTGGGCGGCTTACCTGTTTTCTGTACAACTTGTGCCATTTTTGACTCAGCTATTAACAAACGAAAATGTGTCAACTAGCAAATAGTATTGAGCCATTTACATTAAAGTCATTAACATATATGATATATAACAGTGGACCAAAAACTGACCCTTGTGGTACTCCAACAGAATGGGGAAGAATCTCCGACTGATTGTTATTTAATTTTACACAGTGACTTTCCATCTTCTAGATAATTTCACCTATATACCCTTATATGTTTTAAAAGAACGTGGCGATGTTGCTTAAAGGATCTCCTTTATATTAGCCATCCATCATCCACGTAGTGCTCCCTTAGAAAACAAACATAAAACACAAGTAACATTTTTCTTTTCTCGAACAAATAAATTGATCTTAATGGCACATTTTAATTTTAACAACATAAAAAGGTCCAATCCAGTAGCGTACAAGTATGGATTTTACAATTAATGTTTTTATTTAATTTTCTCTCATTGCTCAAAAATAATATTATTATGACAGTTACCGCAATAATACTCGCATTATTTTCATTTCTAAATTAAAAATAAGATAAAAAACCATTGACATTATGTAGTAGCCGGGTTGAAATATTTAGATGTAATAAACGTAAAAAAATCTTCACCTTGCACTAAACTGATCCTTATTTTTGTATGACCAAAATGGGCATTATTAAAAAAAAAAATAGATATTTTGCATCACCCTAATAAATCAACTACTTTGAAACGGTGCATTTTACATTTTCAAATCGACAGGCAAAAAAATCATTCCCCAGCCAGTAGCTTGTACAAGTGGTATAACGTGAAATATATTTAAATATTTTGTTACTGCTTTCAAAAATATGACTTGCTTTCAAAAATCTATCAGTTACCAATTTCAAAGTTGATAATTTGCATGAAAATCATTTTTAACGCACTCTATAAGAGTGGAGTGTCAATTAAAATATTTATAGAACCAAAAAATATTTGTCGTTAAATTAATTCCATTTTAAATGTTTATTACACGCATACACATGGGGCGTAGAAGCGTTGAAAAATGGGATCCATTTATATGGTGACCATTGTGATGATTGTGATCAATTTATGTAGGTGGATCCACGCGTCTTTCCACAAATGAAGGTCACGTGTCCCTTTTAATGTTTTATAAGATTTGTTACAATTAATTATAAATGATTCTAAAATGACCGAATCAACATGGTATTTGAATTAACTCGATTATTTCTGATAAATCCAATTCACACATTATCTGTATGACTTTTTTTCTACGATTTGTGCGTGTTATGTTCAATAATTAATTTATAACTACCAATACACATCTTTTAAGGGAAAAAATTATTTAAACGAAAAACGAGATTTATGTTACCTGTCCTGAGTGGTTGTTGTTCGTCCACCTGGTGTGATCCAAGCCTCTTCTTTCCGGTACCGGAGGGCTGGGTTTGCTTTGTCAGGAACTTTACCCGGAAATTAAGCGGTGGCGGAAATATATATAATGGGAAACAAGCGAAGTTAGACGGTTGCGGTATAAGCGATATATTATTTTTAAAAGATCTCAGCGATGCGAGTTTACGACTCTGATTGGTTAAAAGGGTCCCTTGCATATCTATGCGGGAAAGTGACTCTTGCGTATACAGTGTGTGTTAAGTCAACATCGGCCGGTTATGAAAAAGGACAAATACATGTAAAACCACATGTAAGACGCAACCATCATTACGCATCCAAGGTAGTGGGAAAATAACATCTGCTCATCCATCTACCTAATCAGTACGAGTCAATATGTCTGAACCTGAACCCTTCTTCCACACAGCACGCATAATCGCCCGCCGCACCGCGCCGAGCCAAAATGTCTTGCTGTACTAAGAATATGCGGAGTATTTTAAACAGCGAGGGTTTTTAGAAAGTGTTGGCCTATTTGGGAACACATGTTAGCAAATGAATCTTTTAATTTACGTTCAGGATAGCCGTTATGATGCCATGCTATACTACATTCTGATATACATATGTATTTCTTCCCGTGTATAAACCATTTTAATAACACTTCTTTAATAAGAATATTGTTTACTTCAACTACATTTCTCCCTCTTTCTAGCGAAGGTTGTTTAAAGGAAAGTCTTTTTTCCCCTCAACCTCTTTAGTGTGAGCATTTATTTTTGTCTCTCGTTGTTTGTCCTTTTTCAAAATTTGCCGATGTTGTCTTTACACAAACCGTATATGTCGGCGTCCACGAATTCCGTTCGCACTCTAAAAAGGTATAACAAAAAATCTCCCTCTTTTTCGCTGATCATATACCACCGCGTGTTATATTTATTTCAAGCATGGCCAAATGAGCGATCGATTCAATTCATAAGTACCTACTACTAACGCTACTTAAAAATAAAAAAGGAAGATAAAGAGAAAAAGAAAATATTAGGGCGGAATAGTGCACTTGAGGAAACTAGGGTGTTTAACTTTTTGAGTTATTATTTTTCGCTGTAATTTTTACGTTTACTGATTAAGGTCTTATTCGTAAAATCTGTGCAGTATAACTTTCAACGACTTTCAAGCTATTAGGTGCCACTTTGCCTGAATTAATTAATATAAATTTGTCAGAGTATTAACTCCTCTCCCCTTTGACGTCGGACGAATACATTATAGTTCTAGGAAAGGGAGGGCTCTGAATCAATACGCGGTAGCGTCAATTATTTTCGGCATTATTTTAAATTATCAACCCCTTTAACTAAGCGAAGATAGTGCGTGGCTATTTCGGATGCTTCATAGTTTTTCAGGATCCGTCCATAAATCAATTACACTCTGTCAGTAATAATAAGGGATCGCGGACTGGGGACAATTTTTTTCGCCCGAGCGGGGACTGTTAAGAGGATCGCGTCTGTTCGGGTTAAATTAACATTTGACTGTCTGTTTTATTAAAAAGTTTGTATCAAAGCCGAAAAAAGGGCGAAAAGCTCTAGAGGATAAAATC